>JACXGM010000753.1:0-52138 GCA_016801145.1 Umbra pygmaea | reverse complement strand
TTGTATTTCTTTCTTGCTATCACTTAGTTGGTTCTTGCTTCATGGTTGCTGACCATCTGTTTACTAAATGCTTCCCACACCAACTGAACGATTAAAAGAATGTAAAAATGCTGAGAGTAAGCAGATGTATTCTGTATGTTTTCAATTGTAGGCATGGTTTTGGGAACTAATTTCAGGAGCGTTCTGGCCATTTATTTAGCAGTTTGAATCAGTTTTGGTTTCTATCTAGGGATGCGTCTGTTGTGAACAGAAGACTAATGAGGGTGCACATTGTCCTGACATCTTGATGTGGTAATTATTATTAAAAAAATGTGTGGGGGATATTTGAGGGGGTGTAATTGGGCAGCATTTTTTGTCCAGTGTTCTGTGTCATGCGTAAGGATTCTGATTGACATCCTGGTTGAGAAAGCATTATTATATGAACCAACAACACCAGATAAGTTTTGGATGGATATTGAAATGCTCCTTTGAGTCTACTGGGACTTGAATTATGAAGTGAATATTACAAAATTTTATTTAATGAATTCCCTAAAATTCCTCCATAATAAACAGGGTAATAACAAACTATTTAAAAAAGAGTTGAAATCAAGTCTTTAATTAATGTATTATGTAGAATTTTTAACTTTGTTGGAACATTTGTGTGGACATATTATGTATAAGCCTACGCATTTATAAATCGAATATACAGAATTAATAGGAAGGGCAGTTGGAAAAGATGGGTTTGTGATTAAATCGAAGGGCCAGTAATAATGAATGAACTGTATGGGCCAACAACTGACATGGTATCCGTTGAAAATACAAGAAACACAATGTCCAGTTATGTTTTTAATTAGGTGCCACAAACACAAATACCCACTCTTCCTGTTATTAATTAAGAAACTTGGGCTTTAGCACATGTGGTTAATATTATTATTTACCTCAAAAGGTAGGTTATGCTGATTTAAACACATGCTAGATACAAAGTTAACAAATGACTTAATATACAGTGCATCTGGAAAGTATTCACAGCGCTTCACTTTTTCCACATTTTGTTTTTATACCCTTATTCGGAAATTGATTAAATTCATTATTTCCCTCAAAACTCTACAAACAATATCCCATAATGACAATGTGCAAGATGTGTTTGAAATCAAATTTATAAAAATACATAACTATTCACAGCCTTTGCCATGACACTCAAAATTCAGCTCATGTGAATCCTGTTTTCACTGATCGTCCTTGATGTTGTCACAACCTGATTGAAGTACACCTGTGGTAAATTCAGTTGGTTGGACATGATTTGGACACACCTGTCTAAGGTCGCACAGTTAACAGTGCATGTCAGAGCACAAACCAAGCCATGAAGTATATATTGTACAAACAACATAGAGTATGTGACCTACAGCTATGAATAACAAGCATCCATCACAAAATGTTGACAAATGCTTAAGTACTAATGCTGCTAACTAGCATGTTAAATCCAATATAAAGTTGTATGTAAAGGTTTAGACACCCCTGACAATTTCCATGATTTTCATAAATGTTTGGGTCAGAAATTAATTTTGATCTATCAAATAATTGAAGGACACAATAATATTTCAGTAGTGAAATGAGGTTTATTGGATCAACAGAAAATGTGCAATATGCATCAAAACGAAATTACATAAATATCACATTAACATTTAGTTGAGTTTCCTTTAGCAGAAATTACAGCCTCTAGATGCTTCCTATAGCCTGTAATGACTGTCTGGATGAAGGTATTTTGGACCATTCCTCCTTGCAAAACATCTCTAGTTCAGCTATGTTTGATGGTTGCCGAGCATGGACAGCCTGCTTCAAATCACCCCACAGGTTTTAAATGATATTCAGGTCTGGGGGCTGGGATGGCCATTCCAGAACATTGTAATTTTTCCTCTGCATACATGCCAGAGTAGATGAGCAGTGTTTTGGGTCATTGTCTTGTTGAAGTATCCAGTCCCAACGCAACTTCAACTTGTGACTGATTCCTCTACATTATTCTCAAGTATCTGCTGAGTGGAATCCATGCGACCCTTAACTTTAACAAGATTCCCAGTACTGGCACTGGCCACACAGCATGATGGAACCTCCAACAAATTTTACTGTGGTTAGCAAGTGTTTGTCTTGGAATGCTGTGTTATTTTGCCGCCATGCTTAACGCCGCGTGTTATGACCAAATAGCCCCATATTTTTTTCCTTCAGTCCCCAGCACCTTCTTCCAAAATGAAGCTGGCTTGTCCAAATGTGCGTTTGCAAACCTCAAGCCACTCTGTTTGTGGCGTGTGTGCAGAATACTTTTTCCTCATCACTTTCCCATACAGCTTCTCATTGTGCAAAGTATGCTGAATTGTTAAACGATGCACAGTGACACCATCTGCAGCAAGATGATGTTGTAGTTCTTTGGAGGTGGTCTCTGGGTTGTTTTTGACCATTCTCACCATCCTTCGCCTTTTCTTCTCCAATATTTTACTTGGCCTTTCACTTTTGGCCTTAACAAGAACTGTGCCTGTGGTCACCCATTTCCTTAATATGTTCCTCACAGTGGACACTGACAGCTTTAATCTCTGCCATAGCTTTTTGTATCCTTCCCCATATTCTTGAACAATCTTTGTTTTCAGGTCATTTGAGAGTTGTTGTGAGGCCCCCGTGTTGCCACTCTTCAGAGAAGAGTCAAAGAGATCAACAAATTGCAATTGGCCACCTTAAATACCTTTTCTCATGATTGGATGCACATGTCTATGACGTTCAAGCCTTAATGAACTCACCAAACCAATTGTGTGTTCCAATTAATCAGTGCTAGGTAGTTACAGGTATTCAAATCGACAAAATGACAAGGGTGCCCAAATTTATGCACCTGTCTAATTTCGTGTTGATGCATATTGCACATTTTCTGTTAATCCAATGAACCTCATTTCAATACCGAAATATTACTGTGTCCTTCAGTAATTTGATAGATCAAAATGAAATTGCTGAACAAAACACCCAATTATTTATAAATGAAAATCATGGAAATTGTCAGGGGTTCCTAAACATTTGCATACAACTCTACTATGGATTGCGATGCTAATGCTAACAGGAATGAGTGAACTAACTAGTTAGCTGGACAACTTAACCCACCCAATGACAAATATGTACAAGCATTATTTTAATACAAAATTACAGGATAGAAATACACTGTTCAAAAAAATTAAGAGAACACTCAAATCACACATTGGGTCTCGATGACCGAAACACAGTAAAGGTCTAGGGGCGGCAGTGGCTCAGTGGGTCAAGTAGGTTGTCTAGCTATCGGAAGGTTGGTGGTTCGATCCCCGGGTCTTCCTGACTAAGTGTCGAGGTGTCCATGAGCAAGACACCTAACCCCATCTGCTCCCGACGAGCTGGCTGGCGCCTTGCATGGCTGACACCGCCGTCGGTGTATGAATGCGTGAATGAATGGGTGAGTGTGAGGCAATGTAAAGCGCTTTGGTGGCCATTGTTGGTCAGAAAAAGCGCTATCCATTTACCATCTAAATCTTTTTTATTCTTTCCCCCCCATTTTCTTCTCCACTCCCAATTCCCACATCGCCAGCTGAGCTCTGCAGCTTCTTTGACAGATGTGGGATGGCGAGGAGCATGCACATGGTTCCTCCGACCACATCCAAACACATGTTGCCGAGCCTCCAATTCTTTTCGCTCTACTCATTTAACACAGAGCCTTGAGTCCAGGGGTGTCAAACTGGTTCCACACAAGAATTTCGCTTTTACCTTACGCTGTTTCATTAGGTTACTAATTGATGAGGATCTCCTCTCACCTGGCAGTTTAGGTCTTAATCGGTCTCTAATTGAAAGGAAAAAACAAAAACCAACAAGTAAACAAGTGAAAGTAAACAAGTGAAATCGAAGTAAAGAAGTGAAATCACAGGCTGTTCCAACTTGTGTGAATTTCATGATGGCAACTTATAATTTGAATCAATAGTGTGTATGGACCCCACGTGCCTGTATGTACTTTGACAACATCTGGGAATGCTCCAGGGATCTTATGCTTCCTAACTAGACAGATTGATATTCCTGACGTTTAATTGATTTGGTGTTATACTGTGATGATTTCGTGTTCCCTTTATTTGTTTTGAGCACAATCATACCAGAAAGAAAAGATACTGCTCAAAGGGGAAATTAGCAAGAATACTGGCTGCTGATTGGCTAGTAGCTACTGACGATTGGCAATGAAAAACTAAACAAAATTATCTGTTGCCTTGATTTGGAGATAGGCTGGCAGTTTTTAGAGCAGTCATCCATTATTGTTAGTACAAAAGCCTCCCCAGTCCTTTCAGTAACAGTTTGAGGTGGCATTCTATTCAAACAACTCTACCTTGATAAAAGTAAAAAGTGATGCTGCCCTTACATCTTACGTAAGAGTTCTTGGCCTCTGGCAGTATTTGGAACTGTCGATCTGCTGTAAACAAGGCTAAGTTCTCCTGTTTTATGCTACCCTTTAAGCTTTTGACCACTAATACTGGTCCTTTAAGTATATATGCCATTATTCATAATATATAACATTAAAGGGAGGTCCTGCAGTTTACTGTACCTAGTATCATCAATAATGACACTGCAGGTCATTTGAATTTATCAACAGAGGGCAAGGATTTCTTATGTCCAACACACGGGTGAATTACTTGTGTTCAAAATATGGAATACACACTAAAACAAAAACCTTCAATAAAAAATGCTTGCTATTGTTAAAAAGTGAAATCATAATAATTGTCCTCATAGCCACTGTTTTCTAGCACAACTTTTAGTAAGAAACATGCAATTCCTTAAGGTAAAGAGATGCTGACAAAGAAATGGACAATTCTTTCTTGCATTAATATGCTATAAGCAGTTACAGAACCAACGCAATATCAAAACAATCTAAAACTGTTGAGATAAGAACTGCAACAATGAGAAATGTTGTGAGTAGACATAATCAACAGATATAGTCATTGCTTACAAATGTATTGACTGCTGTGATAGGGAGAGGCTTTGCTACTCAAAAATCTCTGTTTTGTTCTCATGGTGTGCTCATCCATGATTTGGACATAGGCGGAAATCCTGTGGTGGACACTATTAATAATACGCAATGAAACCTATATGCTGATTTATAGATACCTAATAGCATGTATTTTTTAAGTTTCAAAAGATTGTGATCCCCCCACCCTTTGACTCACATTGGTTTGATCCACTGCCCCCCCAGCCTTCAGCTGTAGCCATAGACCGTATATATTATTGGACATAGCATGTGTGATGTCACACATTGGTTTGTGGAGATCTGATTTGAGTCATGGAATTTGCCGTTATGGTCGCAGATATCTTAGTTGCAGATGTGACAATTTTAGACGAGAGGGAGGAGCAGTGGCGTAACGAGCCAACACCGGGCCCATATGCAGGATTATCAAGGCGGGCCCCCCTACTACAGCAAGTGATGATGCAATGTCTACGAGTAGGCTACCATGAATAGAACAGGATAGGTCATAGAGACAGAGCATATAAGAGATAAAATGACTTACAAAATCAGGGGTAGCCTACGCGCACCACAACAAAAGAAAACACTGGTGATGGTGCACCATAACACATGAAAAAACAGTGCTGGTGACGGCGCACCATAACACATTGTTACTCAATGCTATGACTACACACACACATACAGAGGGTGAAGTGATAAATTGCTCGCTCTCATAACGCATCACCAAAACGTACATTCAGTTATTATTAAATGGTCTATTACCGCCACAGAGACCATTGAAAATGCTCTACTCTGAAAACACAGCGAGTTCAATGTAGCCTACAGTACAGTGCAATACTTGTTTGCAACTTTTACATATTACTTTATTCAAACAGATGACACTTTGAAGAGAAGCTCACCAAAAATCTGTTTGAAAGATATTACATGCATTCTAATTCAATAAATGAATGTGTGTGTCAGCCGCGGTCGGTGGATCTTAATTGGGGAGGACGGGCTCGTATTACGCTCAGAAACGGAGTGAATGGAATGTGTGCAAATCAAAAAAACAATTGGTTTTGTTCGTTGCGCACCATTCCATTCACTCCGGTTCCGAGCGTAATACGAGCCCGTCCTCCCCAATTAGGATCCACCGACCGCGGCTGGTGTGTGTGCACATAAAATACTTGTTCCAGGACTGTCGTACATATTTGTTACGTTAGGTGTGTGTTGCTATGAACAATCTCATGTTATTTTGGGCATATTGTTTATAGTTTAAAACAATCCTGACTGCTCAAAAGCCATTCCAAGCGTAGGCCTAGGCAAAAAAAGGCCTTATAGCCTATTAATTTAAAATTAAACATGTTTCAAATGTGGTTATAATGATGTGTTCTTAATATAAGCTCACCTTGTCTCAAATCCAAAGAGGAGGATGAGGGGTCTGTTGCTACTCCACTCCCTGGTGTAAGAGTTTCTGAAACTGAGGGCCATGTGTTTCACAAAGTTAAGATCTGCTACTAAATCTGACATAACAACAATGTTGAAACGATATGTATCTACCGATGTGCTCCTTTCAAGAAACGCGCGACCAGCGGGTGGGAAAAAACAGAAGTATTTCCCCAGCCTTCGTGACAGGCTGAAATAGCCGATGCATACACTTTTATAGTGCTGGCGATTTACCCTCCTCTAGTAAGTGCTGCAGGAAACACAGCACAGACGTAGTCTCACAGGACTGAGGAGTAAGGCCACGTGAAAAACATCAGTTTTCAAAAAGTTTCCACCTGTATTTGTAATTCCTCACAGTAGAGGCCGCGCGTGCTCCTTGAATAGTGCAAATCACATTCAACGGCAATCCATCGCGACTCAGTCTCTCCCGTTCAGGGGTCAGACCCAGACGGGTTGAGTTAGAACAGGCGGGGAAAAAGAGTTCCCTTAGCCAGAGTCAGCGCGTCCTTGCGCTGGGGAATCCGCCACGGAGGAGCACAAAGCATTCCCACCATCTCTGGGAACCAAGCTGCGCCTGGTCTCTCCGGAGCAATCAAAATTACTGGTGCCTTCTCCTGCCGAATTCTCTGAATCACGTGCAGCAGGCGCCAGGGAGGAGGAAAAGCGTAAAGGAGACCTTCCGGCCATTTTCAGCACGCAAACGCATCTACTCCTAACGAAGGTTTGTCTGACGGTTTCAGAGAGAACCACAGTGGACACTGCGCATTCTCTGTCGAGGCGAAAAAGTCCACCCGAGCTCTGCCGAATTTGTGCCAAATCAATTCCATGACCTCTGGATGAAGGGACCATTCGTCCATCCTCGGACTTTCCCTCGACATGAGGTCCGCCCCCACATTCAGCTTCCCTGGAATGTGAGAGGCCACCAGCGATCGGAGATGGGTCGACGCCCATTCCCATAACTCGACCGCCAGATTGTGCATAGAAGGGGATTTCACCCCCCCCCCGTCGGTTTATGTATGCTACCGTCGTGCGGTTGTCCGACCACACTCATACATCCTGGTCGGCGATTAAGGGCGTGAAGTGACGTAGAACTAACAGAACCGCCCTGATCTCTAGACAGTTTAACTGTTCTGAGTGAGGGGGCCAAAGCCCCCATATCGCTCTGCCCAGACACGTACCTCCCCACCCCAATAGGGAAGCGTCCGTGTACCACGCCAAATGAGATGTAGTCCTGCAAAGAGGAGACCCTAATCTCAACCGGTCTGTGTCTCTCCAGAACAACAGTTCCCTGCCCAGTGATGCGGAGATGGATAGACGATAATTACAGTTTCAAACCGGGTCCAGCCCCAGTTTCGTAAACCAACGTTGCATCCTGCGCATGTGCAGTAGACCCAATGGCGCTACCACATGAGCGGCCGACATTAGACCCAGCAGTGTCATGACACGTCTCATAGACACTTGTTTGAGAGGTTTGCACCTGCCCAGTTCCCGGATGAGAGTCTGAGTCCTGTCTTGAGATAGACAGGCACGTATTCTCACCGAGTCTAATCGGAGCCCCAGGTAGCTCACTACATGAGAGGGCCACAGGGAGCTCTTTTCCAAATTCAGAGCGAACCCCAGAGCAGACAGGTGTACCATGGTCTCTGTAACGTGAGCCATGGCTAGTTCTGCGGAACTGGCTAGTATCAATAAATCGTCCAGATATGCCAGAACTCTGATGCTCTTGCTTCGAAGGGCAGTAGTGCTGTCTCTACTATTTTCGAGAAAACTCTCTGAGCCAGAGCGTAGCCGAAGGGCATTTGCCTGTATTCGTAACATTTCCCCTGAAATGCGAAACGAAGGAAACGCCAATGTTTTCGTGCAATATCAACATGAAAGCAGGCGTCCATCAGGTTTTACTCACAAAGAAATCGCTTTGTTGAACGCACTACAACAGATGTCGAACCGTCAAAATTTTCTCTTGAGAATCGATTCGTTCAGGATTTGTAAATCCAGAATCGGTCTCATCCCTCCAGATTTCTTTGGGACTAGGAAATAGTACCCGCTCATTTCGTCCCCGGGGGCAACCCGAGCAATCGCTGCTTCCTGCAGTAGTTGAGAGATTTCTGTCTCTAGGGAAAGTAATTGGTCCCGTGACGTCACACGGGTTTCCATGATTCCCTGAAAGGCGGGGGGAGCGCCGCGAAAATAAAGGGGATGACCCTTCTGTAGAGACAGTTTTAACCATTTCGGGATAAGGCAGACAAGCCACGCAGAAACCGTGGGTCTCACCGTCTTCTGTGAGGTAGTGGCAACGACATGCTCTGTCGAAAACGCAGACTGGGAAAGACATAATGATGAGGTCGACGGAGTGTAGATCCGGTATACACAAACTAACGTCGTCGTTGGTGATGCAGCTTCGAAACGGATGCAGCTGAAGAAAAAGGGAGAATGTCATGGTGGGGTGGACCTCTTATATAGCTGGCGCGGTCACTGGTAGGAAGTGACGTATATACAAACTTTTTCAGATGCAACCTGCTGCGCAGGAGGGATAAACCACTAGGAGCTAGAGCTCCCCCTATGGGGCGGAGCTCCACGACATAGAACTTTTGATCAGTTTCACGCGGGCCCCTGATTGGTCCGGGCCCGTAAGCAACAGCGTACCCTGCTTACCGATAGTTACGCTACAGGGGAGGAGTAATCTACCTAGCTAACTAGGGGTGGAACAGTACATGTATTCGTATTGAACCGAAGTGGTATGGGGGTCATGGTTCATGTATGATACTATATGTTACAGCTTGAAACATGCACAATAAAAAAATTGCGTTCTACATTTTTGTTTAGCTTTTCCCTCCAGTGTCCAAACTTGTACCGAACCGTAATGTTTGAACTGAGGTATGAACCGAACCCCTATAGCTAACTGATATTAATTGGAATGCTAACGTTGGCTAACAAATTAAAACAGTATGGCTAACAGTATTAAATTAAACTGTAAAACAAAATGTAATGTTACTTACCGGAAAAACTAAACTGCCAACTTCTTTGGGTGTCTTTGGCCATGCCCTCAACTCGCCTTTGCTGTATTTCCAATTTTAAAATCAACGAGACCATAATAAAAAATGAACATCATGGTAAATTGCAGAAGGCTTAAATCTAGCAATTGAGACCATATACTCAATATGAAAATGTTTACTGAGGTAATAAATCAAGTATATTATGTCTCTCATTCTCATAGACTATTACAAAAACCGAGCTCTTTGCAACCAGACGTATCGCCCCCAGCTGGAATTCAGATAAAATGCAGGTTTAAGGCACTTCCTCTTTTGCGTCAACTTGAAAAACCTGATGCTCACCCTGTGCTTCACATTCACCTCTGGTTCTCCTTAAGTTTTGATTCCACCTTAAAAAAAAACAGTTTCAGAAATTGAGCTGGATTATTTTGATAATTCCACAGTATGTATGGACATGTGGGATTATATATGGACATAAAATGTCTTCCGTGCATCACCAAAGGGAATGGGATTTTGTGTGTGTGACTGTGTATGGAAGTAAGTGCTACACATTGGTGGTGGATGAAGTGGGCTTCCCACATTACTATGTAAAGCACTTTGGGTCATTGAAAAGTGCTACATTAATACAATTATTATTATTATTATCACAGTCACCTGACATGAACCCCATAAAAAATCTCTGGTGGGATTTAAAGAGGTGGTTCCAGCACGCAAACCAAAAAGTTTACTGAACTGGAGGCCATCGCTCAAGAGGTCTAGGCTAAGAGTCATTATCAGTTGCTTTTGCAGTTGAATTTGGGGAAACCACTTGAAGCATTCAATGTGTTGAGCTATTTCAATTGCTTTTGTTTGATTTGTTCATTCCAAACAGCTGACAGTCTGTCAATTTTGACAATAAACAAGATTTGCAATGGGGGTTGAATAATTTTGATTGCAACTGTATGTGGTAATTGGAGCAGTGGAACTAACATAGTAAGGGCATAGGCAGTGTGAAAAACTACTTTAAGTTTCTCTGGATAAGAGCATGTGCTAAAAAGAATTAATAATAATAATAAATGGTTCCCATGAGGAGCTGTGGGCTCTATTAATTACTTTTAAATAAATTATATTATGGCTACCCTGTTAGGCTATCTAGTCGATTACTGTTGCAGTGCATTCTTCTGGTAAGGGTCGCTCTGTTCTATCCTGTTCATGTGAGAGTGTAACTTGTGGGAGAAACATTTCTTTTCCCAACCTCAACCAAAGCAATAACCACAAGTCTAGTATTATGAAGTGTTCTCTAAGAATTCTGCAGATGGCAGTGGCTGACACATTCACGCCCACCTCCTGGAGAATGTTTCTGATCTGTTGGGCAGTTTTTATTTCTTTATTATGGTGTTAATTCTTAGTCATCCACTGTAGTGTAGTCATTGAACATTCTACTTTTTTGACTGATCTTTGAGGTGTTCCTTAAAAGAACAAAATCAATGGACTTTTTTCTGTTTGCAAATGAATCACAGAGAGACTACAGGACTGTTGAACAATAAAATATCTTATAGCATTACATAATCATTAGTATCATATGTGACTAAGACTTGTAAAGGTCTTGCACAAGATACATTTTTGACTGCTAGGATTATTTAGTATTTTTATACATTTAAACAATGTAAAGCTATAGCTGCAACAAACTGATAAGCACATACAGTTGTGCTCATAAGTTTGAATACCCTGATAGAAATTTTGAAATTTCGGCATTGATTTTCACAATATGACTGTTTATGCGAAACATCTGACTGTTATGTAAGGATTTTGATCATATGAAGCCATTAATCATTACATAGCGGGTTGGCCCCTTTGTAAACCATACTGATAACAGAAATCACCCAAATGGCCTTGATCAAAAGTTTACCTATCATTGAATGTTTGGCCTTGTTACAGACACACAAAGTGACACACACAGGTAAAAATGGCAACTAAAGGTTAAGTTCCCACATCTGTGGCATTTTAAATAGCAATTAGTGTCTGTGTATAAATAGTCAATGAGTTTGTTAGATCTCATGTGGATGCGCTGATCAGGCTAGATACTGAGCCATGGGGAGCAGAAAAGAACTGACAAAAGACCTGCGTAATAAGGTACTGGAACTCAAATTTCGAAAAGAATATTAAAAGTTATCCAAAGCCTTGCAAATGCCATTCAGGACTGTTCAATCACTTATAAAGAAGTGTAAGATTTGGGGATCCTTGATACCAAGCAAAGGTCAGGTAGACCAAGTAAGATTTCAGCCTAAACTGCCAAAAGAAGTGTCCTACAGATGCTTTGGAAAAAGATGGTGTGGTTGTTTCAAGGAGCACAATATGATGATACTTGATAAAAAAATGACAGGTTACCTTTCATGATGGGTGTGAGCTCTAAAGGCACGGGGAAACTTGTGATAATTGACGACAAGATGAGTGCAGCATGTTATCGGTCAATACTGGCAAACAATTTGGATTCTTCTGCACCAAAGATGCGCACGGGACACTTGGATTTTCCAGCACGACAATGACCCTAAGCACAAGACCAAGTTGACCCTCCAGTAGTTACATCAGAAAAAGGTGAAGGGTCTGGAGTGGCCATCACGTTTTCCTCTTGCCACTCTCGGGAGATCTCAAACGTGCGGTTCATGCCTGTAGGCATTTTGCGAAGACGAATGGGCAGCTATACCACCTGCAAGAATTCAGGGCCTCATAGACAACTATCACCAATGGCTGCAAACTGTCATTGATGCTAAAGGGGGCAATACACAGATTTAAGAACTGATGGTATGCAGACTTTTAAAAAGGGGTCATTTCATTATTTTCTGTTGCCAAGATTTCTATTATGATTTTGCCATTCTGTTATGACCTTCAGTTGAATATGTTTGCCTGCTCACTCATGTGTCCTCTGAAAATTGTATTTTTATTACCAATTCTCCAGGGGTATGCAAACTTATGAGCACAACTTTATAGCAGACCTGGCTGCAGGACAAAGTCAGTGAGGCAGCAGAAATAAGCAAGGGAGCTATTAAGTTTCTCAGTTTTTCATTCAAATTATCATCACCTACCAAAAGAAACATAAAGTTCAAATGCAAAGATCACAACTGATTTAGAATTGGCAAGATGGCCTAAAATGTAAAGCCCCATCTCTGAAATGCACCATTGCATAGATAGTTAACCATATAATGAATCAAAACCATTTTGGCGATATGGGCCACAAAATAAAAATTCTACTACGAATTACAAGCATTGTCAATGCAGCCAAAAATGCTTTAACTATATGATTAAACTAGTATATATTAATGCAGAAAAATATTGAATATTAGTTGGAATGAGAACAGAGCAACACAAAACAACATTTGAGATAAATGTCAACATTGACTAATGGATTGCACGTTTCATCAAATAATGTCAATTTTGTTTGTGGGGGTCTGCGTGGGCTAAATCACTGCAGGACAGTCTACGTCACGATGGCCATGGGTTTGAGCCTGACCGTGGGTTCTCTGTCTTTCCCCGGACCTCCTGCAAGAGGCAGCGCAAATATGGCATAGCGCTGCACAGGATTTTGGTTAGAATAGTCAGATTAGTTATCCTACCACGTCGCTCTCCAGCAACTCCTTGTGTTCAGATCGGGTGCCTGTAAATTCAATCACGGGCGCCTGTAAATTCAATTGTGGAAGTATAGTCAGTGAATGTAATCATCCCATGCATGATTCAATTAAAACCTTCCATGATGGGTGAAGAATCGACGGCTCGGGCGAGGTGGTTGGATGAACCATGTGCAAGCACTTCGTCTTCCCACAGATCTGTACAAGGTAGGGATGGGCAAATTAACCTTCAATGCTGTTTTTCTAGCAGCAAAATATGCTGGCAGCACTAAGGATTTACTTTTTCAAAATAAAGCCCATTGTTGGAATGTCTTGCAATGTGGCTTTTATTTTTAAAAAGAAAATCTGAGTTGATGCTTCCAGCATTCTATCCTGCTGCTAGAAAAACAGCAATAAAGGTTTGTTTGCCCCAAAAAAATAACAACATAACCTACTATACAGTATTTCTGAATATAAACTTTTGCAGGCCTGCTTGTCACGATTGCAAGTGTTTTGGCATTGTTGGAGAGAGACGGAGACAGATGCAGGGAGGTGCTAATTTTCTTTCACTGTCCCTGTACCACTTTACAAAATAAACACGCAATATCATGACTAAAAGCAATATCTCATAGAATCATTTATACACTGTAAACATTTAAATGTACTACTTAAATTGTTTTCTGACCCAAGTCGATTTTGATGCGAGGGAATAAGGGGTGTACTGGCACTTCAAGCACTGATGCGTACTATCCAATATCTGATGCCACTTTTTATATTAGCTGGTTTAAGCTAGCTAAAACATTTTATTCACAGCTAACTGAAAAATTCAATTAAAATTGGTGGTGTGCAAGCTTTAACACTAAAGTTGACCATTATTTCTAAACCAAAATCAAATGTTATATCATAGCCACACATGATTAGAACCTATCTATCATAAAAAAATGAGAAACCTTACATAGACAATCCCAAGGTGCGCTGCTTCATTTTGCTCCTACAATCATGTTAGTGATTTGGTATGTTGCTATGTTATACAGGTACATACAACTTGGCTGTCATAAAAGTTGTCTAACACCCCCAAAATATATTTTCGCATCAACCTCCCCAAACATTTGAAAAAAAAATGGTTTAATGGTTGCCTGGGTCTTAACTGGGCTCTAATTGAAGGGAAAGACCAAAAACCAGCAGACACTAGGCTGTCCGTGGAATCAGTTTGACACCTGTGCAATAGACCATCACAACTGAAAAATATCTCCAAGACTTTAAACATGTAAAATGGTGTTTTAGGTCGAACTTCTCTATTTGTTTTAATTATAGAGAAATATGCTATGTTCAGCATGTAAATACTTAATTTTAAACAGCTGACAGGTATTGAAATGTCATTTATTATAAAATGACATGGCCCACTCAGGAAAAAATAAAAGTACTAAACACTCCCCAAAATTAGAAACACATGACCCTCCCTTCTCCCTCCCACAAACGTATCTCCTCATTTTAAATTCTGATCACTCACTCAACTGCCTTGATCAGAGACAGAATTGCAGATTTTTCACATCCCAGGTTCAGAGAGCTTGAAAGCTTTCATTTTCTTGTCATATGCTCTAAACCCTAGTCTATGTGCCGTCCCATTTATTAAAGCTACGTTCACAACACAGGCCATAATGCTCAAATCCGTTTTATTAAAAAAAATGATTTGGAATACTCACTGTTCAAACAGCATTTAAAATTGATCAGATCGGATGTGTCTGCTTTCTAATAGTGAATTCTTGATGCATTAAACAATTGAAATATGGGGCATATTACAAAGGGAAAAGCTGGTGAATCTCCTCATTGCCACCCAGCAAGATATGCCTACATTGAGGTTATTTTTATTGTATGTGTATTTAACATTATTGAAGTAAAACTGTGCCTATCATGCTTGTATATCAACCAGTGGCGTAACAAAAAAATATCCCTCCCTGCAAAAAAATAAATGCATGCCCCATCAAAGTAACATTTACAAAATATGAATATAGATATTATTAGTATTAGTATTAGGGCATTACTGGAGTTGGAACACTTGCAATCTTCAGATAACCTTGAAAATAGTCTTTAAGATTGCACTGCTTTCCCGAGGCCTAAAATATGTTTTGTCATTGCTAAGTTAGTCAACGTAACGTGGTGCTGAAGTGAACAGTGATCAGAATCGAAATCAGAACTATAATCAGAATAACTTTAATAATCAGTAATATTAATACAACAGAGCAATGAATGACACTGGTAGAGAATAGCAGCTTCAGTGAAATAGCAGCAGCAGTGAAAATAAATAGTATTCTATATACAATGTCACACTGTGTAAAGGAGATGGAGCCAAACCCAAGTAAAAAAAGTATATTTAAATTAAACTCCAGTATTATATTTCTAGTATACTTATTTTTAACCATAAGTTTTTATTCAATATATTTGCAGTATACTTTCAAAATATACATACCAAAATAATATATTTGAAGTATATTTAGGACAAATTAAATACATTTCAAGTACAATTAACTATTCTTTTTTTGATTGTGAATACAGGGATAGTTGGTAGAAGTGTTCCTTATTTTAATAGTGTAAACTACAAGGTGCCCAAATACTGCAGACCAACATATGTCACATCCAGCTCAGGGTGGGCTGGTATGGACATATGAACTGAGATTGGACTCCTTGTTATATTGTGTGTTTTTGAACTCTTTATATTGTTTAATGGTTAATTGACTCCTGCTATATCTATATGTGTTACTGTGTAGTGAGGTTATGGGGTTTATTGCCAGTGCAATGCACTGAAGGATTATGTTGAGAAAATATGTGTGCTGTGTAGAAGTGGCGCCTTGCCCTCGTTCACCTGGTACTGGTTGGGACTGATTATGTCTAAATTGATCTACCTGATTACCTTCTGTTGGTAGATCGGTCGCTATATTAGTCCTGGTGAACGAGAGGAGGGCGCGTTTCATTGAAGATTGTCACTGGTGTGCTGACGTCCTGGAGAATGATACTTTGTCTTGTTTCCTATGTGGTGAAAAGAGAGTAGTTTTGTTTGAGTTTTACGCATACGCTCTGCATGCATATTTGTCCGCGTCCATGCCGTGTTAGAGCGTGTGTATTGAATATCTACATACATGAATCATTGTGCGTCTCACAATCTGTGTCTACTGCAACTACATTTCTGTTGTACATGTATCCTGGGCTGCAATCAGTAAATAGTCACACCATCATCTACCTGCCTTGGTCTTCCTTCCTCCAACACCTCACATCATTTGTGTCAACATGTAAATTGCATAAAAACTAACAACTCAGACAGTGCCAGGGGAAAATAAAGGAGGTCAAACGCGACCAACACAGCTTCAGACAAATAAGATACCACACATTGACAAAGGGACATAGGGAGTTTAAATACACATATAATGAGACAATTTGACAACCGGTATGTAAAATAATATGACCAGAACAGTCCGGGGTTGGATGACTAAAAAGGGGGAGGTGGCTGCTAGAAGACTGGTGTCATTGACCGCTGCATGACATGACAGTACCCCCCATCAGACACATTGCCCTTGCAGTGGGATCCCCCCGGGCCTCGGAGACAACCACGGGTGTGTGGTGTAGGACACTCTGAATGCAGGAGATGGAACTCACTGAGACCAGGGGGATCCGGTTTGTCCCTTTCAAAAATCCAGCACCAATCCTCCAGGTCGTATCCCTCCAAATTCATGAGGTATTGAAGATACTCCGCCAAATTGCTTTAGTCTAGAACTGAAGGGACTGAGTATGCCAGCTCCCCCTCGATATCCAGAGGAGGAAAGGTGTTCTGCCTGACTCCGTCCTCATGGAGTAGGCCTGAACCAGTCATCCACAGCAGGGGCTTTGTTCTGGCACAGATGCAGCAGGTTTTCCTCAAGAATTTGACAGAATTTTGGCCCATCCATTTTTCCTTCTATCCTAACTAGTGCTCCAGTCCCTACTTCAGAGAATCAACCCCATAACATGATATTACCACTTCCATACTTTACTGTAGGAATGGTGTTATTTAGATGGTGAGCTGTATTGGATTTTCGCCAGACATATCACTTGGCGTTTAGGCCATACAATCGCATTTTAGTCTCATCTGACCATAACACCTTTTTCCACTTGGCCTTAGAATCTTCAAGGTGCGTTTTGGCAAAGCTCAGTCATGACTGCATGCAGCCTTTCTTGAGGAGTGGGTTTTTTCTTGCAACCCTCCCATACAAGCCACAGAGGAGAATTTGTGATATTGTTGTCACATGCACACAATGACCACTCTTGTCATGAATTCCTGCAACTGCTTCAGAGTTGCTGTAGACCTCTTGGTAGCCTCTCAGACCAGTTTCCTCCTGGCTCTTTCATCCAGTTTGGAGCAACGTCCTGACCCAGTGTAACGGTAGTCAAGCATCAGGGAAACGGGGGTGAAATGTGGAATTTTTTTCCTTTTTATTTTCCTTTGGAAAATAGTTCAAAACATTTGTTTTTCAGGCAGGTGTATACACATACAGTATCAGATCAAAAGTATACAGCTTTTCTGCTAAGTACTTCTTCAGTAATAGTAAATGTATACAAAATCATTATATGAATCATAACTTCTAACTTCCCATATAGAATGGTCCCAACTGTAGCCTAAGTGCATAATTACAACACTTCATTAAAAACTAATTACATTATGGAGCCACATACCTTTGGAAAATAGTTCAAAACATTTGTTTTTCAGGCAGGTGTATACACATACAGCATCTGCACAAACAAAATATAAAGAATTAAATGCATTACTTCGGCTAGATGTATTATGTCAATATTATATTGTACACTATCAGTGCTTGCTAGCAAGTGGAGCATATCTGACAGAATATTAACACACATGGTAGACACAGAGTAATATTGCTTCCAATGCACGTTTGACTAACAGTTCATTCATGCATGCTAGATAAAACAGTACGAAAGCATGGGCATAGCTAGCAGAGTTTACGACTAGCCACGTTAACCTCAGTATGCAGAACTATGGTCAAAAGAAAACAATTATCAAACGTTCTTTCAAAATGTGAAATACAGTACGATCGTTACAGTGCATGGGAATAATATAACACATGAGATACATCTAAGTTATCAACTTAAACACCAATTTACTTTTAGAAAAATTATATATTGTGTGGAGTACTTTGTACACTGAACCTACCAGATCAAAAGTATACAGCTTCTCTGATTGGGTAGGGAAGCAACACGAGATTACACGCAGCAGATCTACAGTACACCATATGGCCAAAGGTGGCTCCCATTTACAACTATTAACCAAGGCTGTTTATATTGGCGAAAATCATATGTAGCAATACACTACATTTTTAACTCTGTTACCCCAGGGAGGGTCTGTGCTGTACCAAATATCTTCCACTTCTCATAATGGACTTTACTGTGCTTCTAGGCACTGATAAAGCCTTTGAGAATTTGTTTGTATCCATCTCCTGACTTGTGCCTGTCCACAACTTTATCCTGTAGCTCTTTTGACAATGCCTTGCCACCCATAGTTGACTGTTGTCTTCAGTTGCACTACCAAGGACTGAAATGCTTTGGGGAAAGCTTGTTTCATGTTGAGCAGTGGTGGGCCGTCAGGGCCTGCAAGGCCTTCTCTGTAGGCCCAAAGATAATAAGAATCAGAAATGTATTTTTGTACTTCTTTAATATATTTTTTCATTAACACTATATATATTTTACAAAGTTTGCTTGATTTTTTCATCTGTGTTGTCTCCGGGTAGACTAGGGCCTTCAGAATTCCGAGTGAATACCGTCTGCTGTTGAAGCCTATCAGGACTATGTTGTTGATTGTCATATTTTTTATTTAATCAGATTTTGAATTTACCATGTTGGGTATTTGTATTCAAGCAGGGGGAGATAAACAGACACACTTCATCCTGGCGCCTGGCCTGTTAATACTTGTTTATTATTACTGCTTGCTTGTTTTAGATCACTACTGGTGTGAAGCATGTTCAGATCGTAAGGTCTATGGTTCAGATTCAGTGGTCTTAGTGGCCTGTGCCTTTAAGTGTGCGTGGTAAACCTGGATGTGCGTTTAATCCGCAGCTTGTCTGCAATCTCTGATTGTTCCTTCTGGCATTTTTGCATGTTTGTAGTGTTGTGACTGGGTGTTGTGAGTTAGTTCTTGTTTAATTGGTTAGGACATTGATTTTGGCTATCCGATGGCTACAGTATGTGTAATGCGACATCCTGTCATAGTGCGTAGTGTTACATTCTTATTGTTTCAGTCGTGTTGGGTCAATTAGTGTATTGTAAGTCTCAGGTGTTGAGCCTCATTTTAAATAACCTTTATCGAGTATAAATAAACTTATCTTCACTATGAATATGGGGTGCATTATATGCCGAATGACAATAACCTATAGCCCTAGAATGTCATTGTGAGGTTATTATAATGCGTTTTAATTTCGGGATGATAGTGAAGGCCTAGGTGTAAAATGCACGGCCCACCACTGATGCTGAGCTAATCAAAATGACCACAGCTGATCACAGTTGAAAGTCAATTGGCTTTGTGTGCTATTGAGAAGGTGATTAACTACACCTGTTGGGTTTACAAGTCATTTTTGGGAGGGGGGTGATTATTTTTCCAACTCAACTCAGCGATTCTGTTTTTAAATTTGGTATTATATTTTTCACTTGGATGTTATTAGTTGTACATACAGCTGAATGAAAAAAAAACTGTCTATTCATTTTCATTTCAGGCTGCAGAGCAACAAAATGTGATTATTTTATAGGGGGGGGGGGTGATTATTTTCTATACCCACTGTAGCTCCATGGGCAATTGGACAACTACCAGGGTAGACCGCTTTGGGATGGCTAGAGGGGGTGCAGATGCAGTGGGAGACGTCATACACAGGGATGTTAGATTTATCGTCAGAGAAGCAAGATAATATACTGTATTATATACACAGAGATGTGAGCCAGTTCAGCTACTGTGTAGTAGAAAGTAGTAGTAAATGTCCTTTAGTCTATTAGTGTGTGTATTGATACACCATTGATGATAATTATTACAGACTAAGGACTAGAAAAGAGATGACACCTAACTTAAACTTTTGAAGTCTGCTTCTTTTTTCCTTCTTTTGTGTAAACTCCATTTCAATCACTGAAATATCAAGTTGGCAAACTTCTTTGTTCTCAATACTTCTGCGATCAGTTCATTCTGACTCGAAGGGATAAAATATGTAACCTTACTTTTTTCACTCGTAAAGGCATGCAGTACACAAAAATATCTAGCCAGCAGTTCAATTATAGAAAGTTCAGATTGTCATTTCATATCTCTTCACAATGGTCTCTGAAGGCTTGGTTGCATTGATACCCAGTACCATAAAATAAACATAATCCATTTAATAAAAGTAAAAATTCCATCTGCAGGGGCTTGATTCATGTCTTTGCAGTGTAACAATCCATTGAAAACGACCTTCCTTTACTGGCATGTGGACACTGGCCATCTGGTCTACACAAACATTTGTTTACTATTGCCCTCACATTTCTATATATCCCCATTAAATGTGGCTCTGTGTGTACAAGGTGAGGACAAATACTTAGCCCTTGTCATGTTGTGGTTGCTCTTGTCGATTGTCCTCTGTCTCGCTTGACTCACTTTTGGGCGCTGTTGTTTGGTCGCAGGCAATTAGGTCCAGCCGATGTCATGACTGCTTGTGCAGCTACTTGTGGTGTCTACATCGTCTACAATCCACTTTATTACATCCAGAAACAGCTATTACCACACCCAATGATTCCTTTATGTTTAGTAGCTATCTATTATACCAGCTGATATAGCATAGCTTCTCACCATGAAAATTAACATTTCTAAATGTTAAGCAGCGAAAACAATAAATCTAATTGAACTTATTGTGGGCCTGATATAAAAAAGTAGGATTTGACAAATGTTTACGGTATTCTCATTCTTCTATTCCCCATGGTCTACGTTCTATGGTAGTTGTCATAGTTACAGTCTTGTTGGGTGGAGAAATGATAGGACAAAAGCTTTTTGGGCAAAATAAATTGACCATTCAGACAAATATTACATAGCCAGATATGTATATGATATAGTACTACATAGGAATGTGTGTTGAAATATGCATTGTCATATCCAATATCATGAGTTCAGACTGCAGGAAAAACAATCTGATTGGTATCGGCTATGGGAAATATATCGGATTTGAGTCAACTTAAACTTCCAATCTGAATAAGACTTTTGAAATGTGCTATCAATCTTGAGAGTTCCCTTTACAGATATGATCCCATCACACCTATAACAATCTATATTCAATTTTTTTTTGAATTTGACCAATGTTATCCTGCTGCAAATATTGAGGAACCCGTAATTTGTCCTTTCTAACCTAGGTAAGGCTCTTGATAGCTTGGGAAGGGTAGGGATTGACCCCACAGGGGTCTATTCCTGGAAGGGGCTTTGCGTTACTAAATTGACTGAGAAAAATATATATACCTACCTAGAAATAACTTCTTCAGATAGTTGCACATTAAACTATGTACGATAAAACTTCCCACATTCAAAAAAAATGTTTGAGCATCTATGTTTGTTGGCTGCTTCCAAATGCTTCCAACATTAAGTCAACATACAGTATATCCCATCTGTATGATCAATTAGTCATCTCTTTCACAGGATCTATCTGTATGATCAATTAGTCAACTCTTTCACAGAATCTTTCAAACCTAGATGGAAGGAGTAACTGGGCAGTGAAATATAATCTAATCTAAAAATTGTTTCTTACAATATAAGATCTAAAAGAATTCTGAATTCCCAATGTAATCTCAGCTACCGGTAATTAAGCATGTTAAAATTAAAACTGGAAGTCATGCGAGGTGAGGTTGTGATGTTGTGGACCCAGCCGGAGATCAGAGTTTGGTTGTTACTGTTAACCACATGGTATTCCATTCCCTATTTAGTGTACTACTTATAAACATAGCGGTCCCTTCCCAAATGGCATTCCATTCCCTATATAGTCCAATATTTTGTAACAGATCCCAAGGGTCTCTTTGCAAAAGAATTGCCTTATAAAAGAATAGAGTGCCACTTGGGATGCAGACATAGAGTATTTGGCTCCTGGATGATATGGATCAATGTTGTGACTTTGATGAAGGTCGTGAAGTGTGAAACTCAGCTATCTCTCACTTTTGAGGATGGGGGAAGGGTGCGGACTCAAATAGAAAACCATCTCTGTCATTTGTCCGTAATATTGGTCAATATGTACTCAGTACCTATCAAATGAAAGAAGGTTTCAGTTTATGTGTTCCAGAGAGAAATATAACATGACAGGGTGAACACAATATCATAAGAATGGTTACAAGAAATAAAGTGGATGGTCAGTAAAGCAAAAACTATGTATTAAAAATAAATGCTGCTGGTCCATTTCATATTTAGTGTGTAACTATAGGCTTATGCATGCCCATTGTTATTTGGTTTATCATCAGTGCTGGAAAAAAGACAGGAAAACAAAGTAAGCAATTAGTGCACTACAGAATTATTGGACCCCTTCATTAGGATTTTTTTTATCGTTGTTTTTTATCCGCTTGAACTCACAGTGAGGGAATTGTAACCTTTAAGGTAAAATTGTACAATGGAAAACAACAAGATCTCCAAGTCAAGAAAAATATATCCTCAAATACATGTCACAATTATAAAACAAGCGTAAGCATACATTTTAACTGTAAAACTATTTTCACTAATCGCTCTAGATAAGAGCGCTTACTAAATGACTGAAAATGGTAAATGTAAGCTTGTGTGTGTGTGTATAACATCATTCTAACGTTTATACAATAGCATCCTTTGTTGTCCTAGACATCTTGTGTATCTCTGCGTCGTAGTTCATCGTACGAATGGAAGGTGTTTGGCCGTCTGCTAAACCAGCTTCTAGCACTCCCACAATAACATTATTGACGTCACTAGCCATCGGTCCAGTTGGATACGGCTGCAAAACTGCGAGAGAGAGCGGCGATTGAAGGGAATAGCAGAAAGGCGCTGGCGGCGGCCATTTTATGACTGTCACTGTTTCACAAAACCTCTTCAGGATATATTATTGAGAGACATAGCCTATATTTTATTATAGGCTGGAATATTATACGGTGGTTTTTATTTCCACGTGTATTAACTCGAATTAGGGATGCAGTTACGAAAGTACAAACATTTTGCATCCGTTGTCGGACTGGTACTCGGAGTATTATGTGCGGTGGAGGCAGCTAAAGGTAAGCCATAGACGAGGGTTTAGCTCGGTGTATTATCTTTCTGTATTTTGGGGCGAACGAAATCCTTCTGTCTAAATACATGTTAGTTATGGGCGCTTTTGCCTATGCAAAATCAGGCTATAATAGCCTACAGCTAAGATCCAAGTTAATGTGACATTCCTAAGGGATGTATCTGGTCAACCTGCTCAGCGCTCGGATAACCCATTGGCACTGATTTATTATGATGGCCATAGCGAATGGATTTCGCACTTTAAATAGGATGTCCTTCTCTGCAACACCACGTTTCCATATTGCTTTTATGCGAGTCATGTCGTATGCAGAAATCATAGGTGTGATGAAGGAAACATGACGTGTCGGTGAGACATTTTTAATTAATGTCTGGTTACCTATTAAGTAACTGTGCAAATGCCATTATACACAAATGTCGACATAATAACCATCATATCTAGAGTAAATATACTGGAAGTCACGCGAATATTGTGTTCAGTGGTCCTCCCACTGACTCTGAAAATGCTATGTAGCAGTATGCATCTATGTAGTTATTAAATGTGTTCGTGAACTGGCTAAGTTATGAACTTCTCAGGGACTTTAAAATGCACGGGGGTGAGCTTAATGGTGCTTCTATCGAATAATTGAGGAGGGTCATATTCAGGTGACATGATGATTGACACGTGGACGCGGGTTGACAAATAAAATATAATAGGCTGGTTGTATCCATAATGTGGAGCCTATCTTGCAGAGATGCCAGATGTTCATTGTGCGACAGCAAACTCATATTCCGTTTCTTATATTATCTATCTATTCCTATCTATCTATTCCTATCAATCTATTTCCTATCTATACCTACCTATACCTATCTATTTCTATCAATCTGTTCCTATATATCTAATCTATCTAGGCCTATTTATATATTTGAACTTTTAAGTTTATTATACATTTATCACAACTACACACAACCTTTCATTTAATAAGAAGGTAATGTATTGTCTGGTACATTTTTAACCTAAACATAATTGTATATTTTTACTTATTATATAGGTCTGTACTGTATTTTAACAATTATTATATGTATTCAGTTCAATCTAAGCTAACAAATAGCAACAATAGGCTGTCTCCTTAATTTTTTTTAATTTAACTGACAGCATTTTACAACATGAAATCTCATTAGAATATGTTGAAATACACCTCTACAAAAACATGGTACCCTTTATTACAGTTTATGACAAGCGGTCACATAGATATGTTTATTTTAAGGTTTCATACTTTCTATCACAGAGAAAGTACACAGGTAGAATTTTGTTCGCCCGAACTAAATTGATATACAACTTATTTAAAAAAAATACAAAAACTGTTTTAGGACTAGTAAATGTTAGGAACTAGCATCTAGTGGCTGAAAAAAATTGACATAAATAATGCAAAATATGGACAATATTAGAATAGCAAAATTGTAAATTCACAATATCTAACTATAAACCAATGCATATTATGGACTAAATAATCATGTATATTTTTTAGTTATATAGTAACAAATTAGTACAGCAAATTAGTACAGCACTGCCTAGAGTGGACAGGTGGATTGTTGGACAGGAATGTCATGTCAAGTTGTTATCTACCGACTCCTTGTGTATATCAGGCACATGTGAAGTCAAGCTTTGTTGTATGGTTGAAAAATGTGTAGCCTCCATTGGCTCTATCAGCTAAAGGATTCCCTGTTAAAGAAGCAAGTCTATGGTTTTAACTGCTATGGTTTATAATTTTATTGGGAAATTCATGAAAACATCAGAGATTATGTAAGCATTAACACATGACAGACCATGTGTTGCCAGGGAATAACAGCGGTGTAAGATCCTACAAGGCTTCACATTTTTTACCTTGAATTTTTAGTAAAAGAAAATGGTCACAAGGCTTGCAGTTATTGTCTAACATTAACATACCCCCCACCACTCCTCTCACTGTTGCTGTGTTAATATGCCACTTGAAACAAGTAGCTACTTCCTACTTAACTAATCATTTAGCTTTTTTTTTTACAAGGTTTAACTGTTATGTATATTATCATTTCATTTAAATAAAATAGCACACGTTTTCCAGTCTGCTTTAGTGTTGCATTTGTTTATGCAAGTCTCACTTTTTTTAGCAGGACTTAAAGCGAAACTCTCGCCAAAATGCAACTTAATGTCTTTTTTAGAATGTACTCGAGTCAAACTTTCATTTCATTGACTGAAACCAAAAATAAGGAAAATCTTAGAAGTGGCGTTTCCATCCTAATTATGCTTTTAAACAAAAGTTTGACTTAAAAAAATACATTTTGGCGAGACTTACGCTTTAACTGACACTATGGTTAATGCAGTCAAGCTAACATCTGTGCAGTTTTGCATTGCAATTGTGTTTCTTCAAATTGTTTTTCTTGAGAATTTTAAATACATCCATTAAAACCACGATGCAAAGTCTTGTCTGGGAATTAAAAGTTATGAATACAGGTGGACTTCATATGCAGAGGGCTCTGGAAAATCCAGTGTGTGTAATGTGTGAGTGAGAATAACGGTTTAAGATGTAAAAGTTGATGGATACTGAAATAAACATGGAATATTCTCCTCAGAGATGTCAGTGTGTACATTCATAGTTGTCCACAGCAAGAACAAAACATACTGCATTTCTGATGCCTGTTCTGTTGATGGGATACAAGACTAATTCAAAAACCAACAGTGCAAGACTGTCACGGTTAAGTGTGTGTTTGAAGAGAGGGAGACTCGAATAGGCAGTTTGTGGTAAAGCGTTCATGAAATATTCCAGTTCAGTGAATATCCAAAAGGGCAAACTCATAGACAGCAGAGCATACGTACTAACAGACCTATATTCCTCACACTCTTGACAGTGGTGTGGACACTGACAACAGGTACTGACTTCAGAGCTTACGCCTAATTTACTGCAATTTCATACAATATGTTGTTTGTAGCTCTCAGATATCAATGTAAGCAGGAAGCAAATACATGAACAAACTAAACAACTAAAACACAACCAGACGTGACTTACCTGGGGGATAACCTCCAATAATACTCCACGCTCTCTTCCTGGGCAGGGCTGCTTATAATGGCACACTGATCACTTCATACGTAATCAGAACCTTCTACATGATTCCAGCTTTCTCCCAGTCTCCACTATACCTCCCAGCAGCCCTGACCAGGAAGAGGCGTGGCTGACCCTGAAAGGGGACACGTTTCAGAATAAAAGCACAAACAAAACCACCATGTAAAGACACTGAATCAAGGGAATAAACATATGAAATAGAACGAAACCTAAACAAGAAATCAATACTAAAAACAAGAAGTCCATTCTTAGTCTTTGATGCCAGCCCCCACTGGGCTGGGTGTTACAAAGACGAGGGAAAATGTGTCTAGCGGGAGTTCAAGATGACTTTGCGCAGGATCTCAGGTGAGGGAATGACAAGCATGTTTTTGGTATATCTCGCAAGCAATTCCAGATTGGAAATCGGTGGCCAGCTGATCACGTTGCTAGCCATGCATAAATAGTCATGTTTGATTACCACCGTATATAGTATAGAAGACAATTAGGCTAACATCAATGAGCTCGCTAGCAGTATGTTAACATACTACAGTCCCTGCTTTAATATCTAGCTATCGTCAAGAAAAAACACTTTATTACAAAATTGATGTGATTACTTAATTGCTATGGCCGGCTAGCATGTCTACATCTGTGACAATTTTTGGTGAGTAAATGTTCAAATTATTTTCATTTTGTAGATGTAGACATTTTGTCTGTTTTGGAAGTTGGTTTTGGGATTTGAAGCTCCTCAGGCCAGCTCCTCAGATTTGGCGTGGTGATTAGGCAACATTCTAATTGCGGATATCAGGGAATTGTCATAGGCTTGGATGCCAATTTTAGCCAATCAATTTGCAGATATCTCTGAACCCGTTTTATAACAAGTGATAAATTACTGTAGAAAACAAGTCATGCATTGCTTTGAATTGTGATTTTTCGACAGTCCTTTGTGTCATTTAGCTATTAGGCTAAACAGATTGTGATTTCCATAAAGGTAAACAGACATCCAAGTTTTGTGGCAGTCATACCTTTAATTTAAATGTGCTATCTAGGGTTGCTAAATGCAGGAACTTCCCTTAATCGAGCATTGATAAGGTTAACGATCAACCATCGATTAATCGTTATTAAAATGTAACGTAAAACAAACTATAGACATCTAGGGCCCTATGAAATCCGTGTTATTTTTTGCCCAAATTCCGTTTTATTTTTCCAAATTCCGTGATTTCCGTTATTTTTTCCAATTTCCGTGATTTGGACAAAAGTTGCATTCAGAAGCCCGCACCCGAACCTAAAATATAGAGAATTTTGCTGTACATTTTGCACAATCATTGCCAAGTAGGCTAAATTTACTTTCCATATGATTAAAGTACTTAGACAGGCAGAAGGCTATTTCACGAAATATTAGTCATGTTAATAACACATTATTTATTTCTTCTTAGATGAATCTACCCAAAATAAAAAAATAAAAGAGTAGACAAAGATTTCCTAAGATATGGAAGAAAGGTGGAACAACGACAAACAAATATATTTATAAACGTTATTTTAAGAAGTTGTATCAGGCGCAATCGTGTGGACAAAGCCATAACATTCAGCAGCAGTCCCGCTATTTCGACCTTGCTCTCTCTGAATGCGAGCTGCCTGATTAGCAAGACCGTCAGAGAATTGCTTCAGGCGAAAGAACATAGTAGCCTATACCTAGTTATATGCATTTGGATAAGTGATCGAATGGAGAAAAAACAAGCGTTGTCTGATTGGAAAATTTAGAATGGAGTGAATACCGTTGTTAATAGCTGTCAGTTATCAAGCGGATTACAACGTTTGAACGATATGACGGAGCACATGCTGGCCAAATTCAGTAGAGAAACACACTGCATATAGCCTATATATAGAGCGCAAATTAACTTCCATGTTTGCTGCCTTTTGTATTAGGACAAACTCAATGACAGTTGTTAATATTACTGGAATATATTTGGATTATAGAAAAAAAATATATAGATTGCTCGAAAATATGCAAATTCTGCGAGATTCCGTGTTATAAGTAAATTCCGTTTTTATTGATAGATTCTGCGATTCCGTCCATGTTTTCCGCAACGCGGAAACCATAGGGCCCTAGACATCTTATAAGACTTACATTACAGCTGAAACAGTAGTAAAACGTTACAAGGCAAAATGCGGTTCCTGATTATGCTAACAAAACAGCTCCTCTATTTAACATTTAAGCCATGTAATATTTAAGTTTAGTGATGATATAGCTGTCCCCGACACATTTTTTATGGTCAGCGACAAACCTCCCATGCCAAATAACAGCTCCGTCACTAAAGTATGAACAGTTCATATCGTTGCTAGTCTTTGACTTCCTGATTGTTTTTTTGTCATGTTTGATATTTTTGTGAAACCCGCGAGGAGCTTTAGCAAATGAGAGGGCAGAAACCTTGACGTTTTCGAGTATATGTGGAATTAACAGGGATAGCGGCAGTATTCTATTTCATAGTACACACAAGAACAGTCCCCAAAACGCATGCACAATATGTATAATTATGCAGTCTACTCAATGAGGGAGTGCATGAGGAAGAGAGATTGATTAATATTAATATTGTTGTTTTTTATCTAGCTCAGAAAACCATGCAATAAAGGTCGGCATTAAGAGTAAAAGCAAACATGGTTCTTTCATCATGTGAATAATTATTCCTCAGGCTAGCTAGTAACTACACTATGCAACAGCAAGACCAAACCAAATGTAGACTGTCATGGTTTTAGTTTGACAGAATCGGATGCACTTTTGTGTTCATCAGTCTTAACATTGCCAATGTCATATTGAGTGGCTGATGTAACACATACCAAGGATATTTGCTGCTGTGACAAAACATCTTTTGGGCTTGGAAAACAAGCACTGATGTGGGTAGCTGCAACGGATTGCTCCCGGATCTCATCACTTTGCAAAGCGGATGGATCATGGACATGTAGCTTCTGACTCGTAACGTTGTCACGGATCCAATGTAGTGCATTGTGATATAGATGAGGCAGGCGCGAAGGAATTGCAAACCAATAGTGAAATTTTATAATAAACCGACTTGGTTGAAAACAATACTGCCACGTGGGGCAAAACAAGAAAATAACGACACCACAGGAACACGTAACAGGAACACATTGAACGACAAGAGACAAGACCAAACACTAAACCTAAATACATTTACTAATGAAAACAATGAAAAACACCTGGACATGGGAATTAACTAAACCATGATCTATTGGGTGAACAGAAACATGTGACAAGACCTGGAAGTGAGGGGCGGGAACATAAACCCAAAACAAAACCCACCGGGAGAAATCTCAAGACAAAACAAGGCAAGGCACAAAAGGGACACTAGGGGGAACCATTACATCACACACTGGGAAGCAACTAAAAGGGAACATGAGAAACAAAACATAGAAACATAACCACCGTGCATAACACTGAACAACAAGGGAGACATAAACACAAGAGACACTAAACAAAAGGGAGTCCATATAACAGCCCCAACTAGGGCTGGACGTTACAAACATTAATGCCAGCACTAGCAGCAGACTCAATGCTGATGCTGCTTGCGGCAGAATCAGAATTTGCGCCCCCTGGTGGTGCTTAATTGAAAATATACTCATTGCTACACTATAATGTGAAACAACCCGTTGCTCGTTTTCAGATTTGATTGTATCGAGTAAATTCTTAACGATCACTCAATCGATTGTCGATTAATCGTTAGCATCCCTAGTGCTAACACACTAGAACTACTTTCTCTGTCAGTGCCAGCTTACAAAAGCTTAATTAACAGTTTTTCTTGATATTTAAAAAATATGAAAAAGTGATTTAGATGGGACAATGATCCCCTACACAATGCAACAGAGGACTTTGTCTGATACAGAATTGTATATCTGAGCTGAACTGTATCCATACAGCACTTTGCTGTCAAGGCGGCTGCCTAGACAAGACCCGATTGCCGCCTTAAATGCGCAGTCCCAAAAAAAAAATGTGACGTGTGATATTGAAGGCGACCACCTTAACTAACACATTTTCTGGGGGAAACCCTGGTATCTGTACATTTCGTCACTGATGAGATCTGTCCCTTTTTATAAAATCAATACCCAGTTTGTGTGATACACTGCTCAAAAGAATAAAGGGAACACTAAGATAACACATCGTAGCTCTGAATGAATGAACTAATCGTATGAAATACTTTCGTCTTTACATAGTTAAATGTGCTGACAAAAATTTCACAAAAATTATCAATGGAAATCTAATTTATCAACCCATGGAGCTCTGGATATGGAGTCACACTCAAAATCAAAGTGGAAAACCACAGTACAGGCTGATGTAATGTCCTTAAAACAAGTCAAAATGAGGCTCAGTAGTGTGTGTGGCCTCCACGTGCCTGTATGACCTCCCTACAACGCCTGGGCATGCTCCTGATGAGGTGGCAGATGGTCTCCTGAGGGATGTCCTCCCAGACCTGGACTAAAGCATCCGCCAACTCCTGGACAGTCTGTGGTGCAATGTGGCATTGGTGGATGGAGCGAGACATGATGTCCCAGATGTGCTCAATCGGATTCAGGTCTGGGGAACGAGCGGGCCAGTACATAGCATCAATGCCTTCCTCTTGCAGGAACTGCTGACACACTCCAGTCACATGAGTTCTAGCATTGTCTTGCGTTAGGAGGAACCCAGGGCAAACCGCACCAGCATATGGTTTCACAAGGTGTCGGAGGATCTCATCTCGGTACCTAATGGCAGTCAGGCTACCTCTGGCGAGCACATGGAGGGCTGTGTGGCCCCCCAAAGAAATGCCACCCAACACCATTGCTGACCCACCACCAAACCGGTCATGCTGAAGGATGTTGCAGGCAGCAGAACGTTCTCCACGGCGTCTCCAGACTTTGTAAAATCTGTCACATGTGCTCAGTGTGATCCTGCTTTCATCTGTGAAGAGCACAGGGCGCCAGTGGGGAATTTGCCAATCTTGGTATTCTCTGGCAAATGCCAAACGTCCTGCACGGTGTTGGGCTGTAAGCACAACCCCCACCTGTGGATGTCGGGCCCTCATACCATCCTCATGGAGTCTTGAATGTTTGAGTGGACACATGCACATTTGTGGCCTGCTGGAGGTAATTTTGCAGGGCTCTGGCAGTGCTCCTTCTGCTCCTTGTACAAAGGCGGAGGTAGCGGTCCTGCTGCTAGGTTGTTGCCCTCCTACGGCCTCCTCCACATCTCCTGATGTACTGGCCTGTCTCCTGGTAGCGCCTCCATGCTCTGGACACTACGCTGACAGACACAGCAAACCTTCTTGCCACAGCTTCCATTGATGTGCCATCCTGGATGAGCTGCACTACCTGAGCCACTTGTGTGGGTTGTACACTCCGTCTCATGCTACCACTTGAGTGAAAGCACCGCTAGCATTCAAAACATCAGCCAGGAAGCATAGGAACTGAGAAGTGGTCTGTGATCACCACCTGCAGAACCACTCCTTTATTGGGGGTGTCTTGCTAATTGCCTATAATTTCCACTTGTTGTCTGTTCCATTTGCACAACAGCATGTGAAATTGATTGTCAATCAGTGTTGCTTCTTGAGTGGACAGTGTGATTTCACAGAAGTGTGATTGACTTGGAGTTACATTGTGTTGTTTAAGTGTGCCCTTTATTCTTTTGAGAAGTGTATGTTGTTGGCCATATCTGACATGTATCATACCCAACTTAATTGGAATTACAGAAAATCCCTGATTTCCAGCAAGCTGATCAAATTGTTTTAACCGTTCTGGCAGGGAAGTTAAAGGATCCACTGGTAAAATCAGCCTCTGTAGGCTAGAAGTAGTTGAAGAAACAAATGAAAATATAAAAGTTAATAAATAGCTAATTCCATTAATGCTTGCTAAAGTTAGCTTTGCTAGATAATATTGGGTCTGCTATTTTATTGGATGAAATTGTTATGACAAGGTTGTGTTCTTCTAGCTCTTTGCCTGCTTAAGCAAGTCACATTATTTCCAAGCCCCAACAGTGTAACTGAGACAAGACAGTATAGAGCTCAAAGTAATAAGCACCCATTAAACTTTTGAGCCTGAAAATAACAGCACTGTCTGTATTTTACTGAACCAACATCGAGATACAGTGACAAAGCTGCAATAGATAAACAAAAAATGCCTTGTCATTCTGCAGATTACATGCCCGGAGTTTACAAGGAAACTAACAAAATCCATGCAGTGATTTAAAGCCACAACAGGTGGATTTACTACCACGACCAGCTCCGCAGCCTACTGAATTGTTTGTGATTCCTTAGGCTGCGGAGCTGGCCGTGGTGCTGAATCCACCTGTTGTGGCTTTAAATCACTGTGTGGGCTGGACGTTACAATCTGATACCGATACAATCAAATCCATATCGGTTAATTCCTCCCAAAAATTTTATTTTGGACTCAACACCAATTTCACAATCTGATTTTAAAATCATTATATTGAAATGTTTTTTATCTTTTTATTCACCTTCATCATGTTTCTCTTGAGCTGCAGTGCAAATATGAATTGTTGTCTGTTAAAGTGCACCAGTGTCGATATACAATAAGCTATGTGGTAATAAACAATGTATTAATGTGCAGACAGTGGGTAGACCTTCATAAATCTAGTAATGTCTACAAGAAGATCCACAAATGATTGAATATACCACTGAGCACTGTCAAGGCAATAATAAAAAAATTCTAAGACATGGAACAGTTAAAAACCTCACGGGTAGAGGATACAAATGCAACAATGACCATTGCAATGAATTAAAACAAGAGCTATTACTTTGAAAAGAAAAATCTGAGTTCGTGTTAACGGCATGATATAGTGTTGCCAGGCAAACGGTTCTTGTCTATAGGTGGGCCGGCTCTGGATTCATTAGAATCTACAAAATATATTGAGAATTTCATTTCGGGCCATATCGCCTAGCCTGAGTTTGAACTCCAAATTTTTGTAGTGAAGTTAATTGCAGTGACATCTTTCAGCAAGTCCAAAAGGTACGTTTTAACTTTACTGTACAGTTTGGGAGGGCCATTTCAGTCATGTTGCATCAGCTCGCAAACTGTAGCGTGGCTCTAAATATTCAGTTTATTGACGAAGTTCGACATTCTCAACAACTAAGAGGGGTTGGTTTAGGGTGGGAAATTAACTCCTAAAAATATTACCAGTCACTTCCCCCCCAATTCAAATATATAGTATTAAAGAAAACACACTAGCTCCTTCTATATTGCTTCAATATATTATTAATACAATTTATTAAAAAGACATATTGTAAGACATTTTCAGATGATTGCCAAATTTTGCTAATCAGTTTAGTATTGGATGTCCTACTACAAATTTTTGTTGCCACTTTTAGATTGTTCGTCTAACAGTCTCATATTTGAGAGGTGCAAAACCTTTCTAACATATTTCTAACATATGCCACTATTTGTTGAATCAGCATTTCATTTGACTTTTGTAAATTCAATTTAGAATAATCTGTTTGGAAAACACATCTGAGATTACTAACAAAATAATCCATGTATTGGTTTTATTAGCTCCTATCAAATCTACAAGTAGATGCGTCTTCATCAATTAAACCAAACAAAACACAAAAATAAATATAATAAGAAACCATATTATGGTTAAGTATAATCGTTGATTAAATTCTGTCTTTGAGAAGTGAGAAAGACTTCTGTTACATTTGTTTGTGCATGCATGTGTAATCTTATCTAATAAAACGAGAGCGCCGCTTATCAGAATCCAATTCTAAACGCATTCTCAAGAAACAACCCTGCACGTGTTTTAAATGACAGCAAAATCATCCAATGAGCGCTTAGCATTCCATGCTGTGTGCGTGACATGGTTATTTTTTAAACTTTCTCAGATCACGGATAAAGACATTATCGTATCATATTCGCATCAAATTCCTCGAATCTATAATTAATACTTTTTTTCACTGTAATGCTGCCATCTTGAAGTTTCTTCTGTACATCAAAGTATGTTTGCACACAGGCAGATTAAACGAAAGATCTGTATCAATATCTCTTCGACAGCAAGATCATTATTTTGCGTGATGTGGTGCAAGGAGTAAGGAGAAGGTGAAAGCAGTTCCGGTATAGGATGTAAGCATTATGTTTACAGAAGATGCAGTTCCATTTTAAATGTTTTCTCTCAGAAGAAATGCTAAGGCAAAAATACTTTAAATTGCAGAGTTTCTATGCAAAAGTACATTCTAACTTATAGATTCATACAAGATCACCTTGAACTGTTAATGCAGTCTGAATAGCTGGTTGGTACATAATACATGGTTTTATTGTCAGCTTGGACTTCTAGAAAAGAGGCTGTGTGTACTAACAAGACTTCTCATGGTATGCAGGTGGATGGAACAACAACCTCACTGTGGGGCAGTTCAGGGCAGCTTTCAGGCATCTCATCACCCGGTGTGGTGTAAAGGCTGGAGAGACAGGGAATGTGATCAGGGAAGATAGCACAGACTTTGTCCGAGTGGCATCATCCAGAGAGGAGTCAACCAACACTCTGAGCCAGAGTTTGCAGCTCCATTTGATGAGAGCAGTATTGTAGAGCTCCATGACTTTCCTTCAAATACTGTTCATTAATTCAATAATGCACTAGTCTATATAGCAGGATACATTGTTAGGAAAGCAATGCAGACTCTCACTTGCAATGAGTGTCGGGAGGCTCTTGTTTCATAACAGCCCCTGTCCTCTTATGAGTTTGCATATTGCTTGCTGCAGCTTAGAGATAATTTACAGCTGTGGTTAGGTGTTAGAATTTACTTAATGTTAATATAATCATCTCCTTTAGGCTAAATCAAATCAATCAATTTAAATATTTATATTTTTCTCTCTGATATATAAACATTCTCAAGGGGGGACAAGTTATTTTTGAGCACTAATAAAATAGATAGGCTTGCCTAATGATATGATGTGCATTTGTTTACATGTAATTTCAAGATGTGCTACATATACAAAATTAAACATTGTATGTATCAAATTCAATATTTATTTTTTAATGATGTTTATAAACATATAGATGTATGTATGTTTTGATTTAAACACCTTACGGTGTGTATTGTCATAGGTTATGTGCAGTGTTGGGTAAAGTTACTTTTACGATTACTTTTCAGTTAATTGGTGAGTTCACAAGTTTTGGGAAGTCCCTAATTAAGACAAAATTATCAGGTAAATGGAGTTCATATCTTAACACTGACCTATAAAACAAATAGAAAGAGTAAAGATAATATCAATCATGGTCACCGGTAAGATATGGACTCCATTTACCTGATCGTTTTGTCTTAATTAGGGACTTCCCAAAACTTGTGAACTCACCAAGCAACTGAAAAGTAATCGTAAAAGTAACTTTACCCAACACTGGTTATGTGTCTTTGTCATTAAGGTGAATTGCTGCTGCAACATGAACATCTCCCGTTAGCTATCTCAAAGTGATATTTAGCTAGCTATCAGGCAAGATTATTTAGATCTTGTCTAGCTCTCAGGACGAGTTATCGATCTTATCTAACTGTAGTTTTTAATACTGGCATATATTAAGTATATTTTGATGATTTACCAATAGAATTATAATGCAATTTAATCCAGCACTCTCCAATTCCTCTTCCACACAAAGCAGGCCACGGGGGATCTTCTTTGATTTAATGGCGGATCACAACCATCTGAAAGGTGCATACACCGCCACCTACTGTCAGGCCATGGAGATATGTTAGCGTAGCTGACTACTCTGTTGCTGCTGCAAAACTAACCAGTGAGTCCACGACTTGCTGCAAATCGGTTTAATGCGGAAGTAGGCCGTTAGAGCTTTGTGCTGGAATGGTACACAACAAAATGGCTGGCACTCTTACCAATCTGCTACATTGATTTGAATTGGAATGGCATTTCTAATCATTCCATTTCTATGGTATTTTCATTCATTGCAGCCTGCCTAAGCACCACTTGTTTTTCTATCCCTGTTTGTCTCATTATTCTCTGTAATCAAGTTTGAAATTATAATTTTATGGGACAGTGTTTTTGTCTTCCACTTTGTCTTTCATGCACTTAGGAATTAAATGAAATTAGTTACTAATTATATATGAATTAGTTATAAAACAGTAATACTGTTGCAGTCTACTATTTAACCAGAGCTCTTGCATTTATCTAAAAAGCTAAATTAGAAACCTGATTGAAATATCACCAACAATTTTTTTTACTGTACGGTTTTGACCACTCATTTTCCAAGAGTCTACAACAGACCCAGGAAATAGGTAATACAGGAGTTAGCTAATCTATGCTGAATCTTGTTGTCAGCATTTGATTTAAAGGAAAATTCCAGAGTAAATGAAATTCTTAATATAGTATTTACCTTCTCAATGCATACATTTTAGGACAAACCTAAGAAGCAGGAGAAAAGAGCAAGCATAAGGATTTGAGTGAATTTGACAAAGACCAAATTGTGATGGCTAGACCATTTCCAAAACTGCATCTCTTGTGGGGTGTTCCTGGTCTGCAGTGTGTAGTACTGATCAAAGTGGTCCAAGGAAGGAAAAGCAGTGAACCGGTGACAGGATCATGAATGGCCAAGGCTCATTAATACACGTGGGGAGTGAAGGCTGGCCCATGTGGTCCGATCCAACAGACAAGCTACTGTAGCTGAAATTGCTGAAAAAGTGAATACTGGTTTTGATAGAAAGGTGTCATTACACAGTGCATTGCAGTTTGTTGCCTATGGGGCTGATGTTTTGGCGCCAAAAGGAAACTTGCACAATATTAGGTAGGTGGTCAAAATGTTATGGCTGATGGATGTATATAAAATCATTGTATTGAAGTTGAATAGTGTAACTAAATTAATGTCACTGTACAAAATTTTCAATTGTTTTAGCATTATACAGTAAATTGACTACCTCCAACTTGTTGGAATAGGGTTAAACTCCCTTCAATGCCCTTGCACAACTAACAAGGTAAACATAATGTTTCCCAAATTGGCTTAAATTACTTCCTTGATTCCCTCTGTAAATGAGTCAGATTTCCAAATAAACAGCCTTCATCAACTAGGCCTGCATGATTCGGGGAAAAATATAAATCGCAATTTTTATGCTTAGAATTGATATCACAATTCTCTGCCACGATTTTCTCACGAAGTGTAATGTTTATTGCACATATGAACCATGACAAAACAAATTGGCAGTACCAAACAGATTTTTTTGGCACCTATAGCACATTGCCCACAAGCCTGTAAACATAGAAGCTTCAATGAATAAAGAAAATAAAGAACATACTTCCCATTTAGGTATAGTAGGCTACCAAAAATAGTGACATAACACACGGATACAGGCTATATCTGAACTCCTTGAACATGTCTGTACAATTATTTTTTTATTAGAATCGAAGTCATTTAAAACTAAATCGGGAACAGGGGTGAATCGAGATCGTGATTTTATAACGATTTATTATGCAGGCCTAGTATCAACTGACACAGGTGTGCTTTGCATCACACACAACTGTTGCAACATAATCACATTGTAGTTTCTCAAAAAATGTTTTTTGGCACCTTCAAGATATCCATTCCAGTGGCACCATATGTGTCAGTGCGCTTGTGAATTTGAAATGGATCGGTCCACTAGTTATTTCTCTATTGCTGTTTTTAAGTGAAAAAAACAAACAAGACCTGTCAGTCTTGAACACAACCCAGATGTGCCCTAGCCAATCATAGCTACAAGCAGGGCAGCTGACAGGGGGGGACAACCCGTAATGTTGTCCTGGGGCCCAGTCCTGAGGGGGAGCCCAAATTTTGTTTTTGCACAGTCATTTTTTTTAGCGGGGGGCCCTAAATGTGGAGTTTGTCCCGGGCCCACAGATTCCTGTCGGCGGCCCTGGCTACAAGCCTATATGCAAATTAGTCATGTGCACAGGGACTGCCCTAGCCAATCATAGCTACAAGCCTATATGCAAATTAGCCATGCCCTAGCCAATCATAACTACAAGCCTATATACAAATTAGCCTTGTGCGCAGGATGCCATTTTGTTCAGTGTTTACCCCAACGTGACTAAGGGACCCAAAGTATTCCAAGAAAATGTAACCTATAACATTACACCACCAGCCTGAATCATTGATAGGCAGGAGGGATCCTTGCTTTCAAGTTGTTTTCTCCAAATTCTGCCCATACCATCTGAATTTCTGAGCAGATATCGATCCTCATCAGACCAGGTAATGTTTTTCCTAATTTTCTATTGTTCAGTTTTGGTGGGCTCATGCTAATTGTAGCCTCAGTTTCTTTTTTCTCAGCTGACAGGAGTGGCACCCGGTGTGGTGTTCTGCTGTTGTACCCCATCTGCTTCAAGGTTCAATGTTTTGTGCATTCAGAGATGCTCTTCTGCATATCTTGATTGTAATGAGTGGTTATTTGAGTAAATTTTGCCTTTACTGTTGCCATATATCAGCGTTACTCAAGCTATGGGGCGCGCCCCACTGGTGGGGAATAGAGACATGCCAAGTGGGGCGTGACAAACGGGAGGAAATTCTGTCATTTTTTAGCTCCCACTCAATTAATTCCTTTATTTATTGACCATACACTCGAAATAAAACAACACATTTAAATGTAAGCCTTAAAACAGAATTTGAATTATAATTAATATGAAACTTGTAAAAAACAGTAACAATGCTAAAAAGTCAGAAAATTCACATTCATTCATTGCCATGACGCGTTGCTATGGGTTGCTCATTCTGACACTGCCACCTCTATTATTTGTTTTTGTTGTAATTATTCTGCTCATTGTAAAAGTGAAATACAATACGTTTATTTCAGTAATTCCATATTCATAATGTGACCAAACTGTCTGCTTACAACAGCGGTCGGGAACCTCTAGGCTCGTGAGCGTAGCCGTACAAAATGCTTGCGAGCCGTATGGGCATTCTGTGGCTTGATAGCAGGATAAAATAAGCCAAGCACAATTTTTTAACACTTTCCATCCTTATCAAAGCTATTATACGAATGTAGGCTGGCAAGGGAGGCAGTGTCTTCTCTAAAGAACTGGATAAGACAATAATCAATTATAAAAAAATGAAACAACACCAAAAATGTGACATTACAAAGTGTACAAATTACTTGTTTTTATAAAGTAACACTGTCCAACAGCAATATGCGCAGTTGAAGATATGTGAGAGGAGGCAATGGTTCCATCGTGCTTTGATTGGTTATGATCGGATATGATTGGTTTATACGCGTTAATCCTCTGCAGAAGCGGAGCAATTCATTGAGATGACGAGCGACTCCACTCGCTGAGGTTTCCAGGTCAGACACTGAGATTCTGGCTTGGATAGAGGAATCTGACCATTATTTTTCCCTTTGCTACATCTTATGTCTGTGAGATGCTATTTTCTGCTGTTGCTTCACTGAAAACAAAATACAGATCTCATCTTAGCAATGAGCATGATTTGAGAGTGGCAGTGTCAAGCCTACAACCTCATTTTGAGATAAAAGTATTGCAAAACAGGCTCATTGCAGCCACTAAAATAGTAAACAAGGTTATTCATTTTTTGTCCATTTTGTTTGTTCTTTTTGCATGCAGTTTGCAAAGTGACCAAATGAAGCAAAGCACAACTAGTCCAGTTTTTAAATGTGATGTTATCAAAGGCAAAATGCAAACACTGCATTATTATTATTATTATTATTTAATTATAAACATAATCTTATTTCATGCAAAGTGATAATATAATATACATATTATTTTCTCTATTTCAAAGTTAATGTTGTTATTTGAGGTTATGTTTTTAAAATATGATGTTAATAAAATTTATTATAACAGTAAAACCTAAACCCTAGTTTTTAAAAAATTTTGGGGGGCGATTGTGGACGATGGCTGTGCGTCACCGGAAGAGATTTGAGAACCACTGGCTAAGTGGTCGATTGCTTTTTAGGTCAATTTTTGCCTGTATTTCTCCAAGTTTTCTACCAAACTTAATTTCAATTGAATCTGTTTTGGTATTGTTGTTTTTCTTTCATTGGAGCATTACTGTTAGTAACTGATGGTGCTGGAACTTACAAAACCTTTTGTTTGTGTTTTGTTTTTAAGTGGGCTTACTAGGAGAAGGGGGCAGTGGGATCATGTATAAAGTTGCGCTACACTATACCGAGACGAAAATATACAACTATACATTTGATTTGAAGGATTTTGTTTGAGTAAATGATTGTGGTGACACAGAATCTACTGCACTGTATACATTTACAATAATAACACCTTCCCCCATATCTTTTGATATATACAGTGTCTTGACTAAGTATTAACCACTAGAGATGCACCGATTTCGATACTGGGATCGGAAATGTGTCCGATACTGGCCAAAAATACAAGATTTGGTATCGGCGTTTGAAGTCTGATACCATGAGCCGATACCATGGCCTAATAATGTGCAGTAAACACGAGAGTTGTTGTAGTGACGGGCCCGTTTAGCATGAAAGCAAAGTTAACCATTATTGTACCTGTATCCTTACCACATTAACAATAAATAGTTGTCTAAGTTTGTTTCCAGAAAAATTAGGCTGCAAATAAAATGGCTATAATCCACCAAAAATAAACATTTGACATTACATGTATAGTATGTATTAGGGCTGTCCTCGACTAAGAATTTCTTAAGCCGATTGTAAAGAGAGATCAGTCGAGTCTCGGTCGACCAATCTAAATTTTGAAACTTTTTTTAAACAATCAAAATGTCTTTTTTCCTTCATAACTGTCACATTCAGTATTTTTTATTAAACCAATTTTTTTGATGCGTTACAGTGCTGTTGGAAGAAGTAATCAGAAGCACATACACAAGTAAAAAGGGTGATTGACAAGGCAAAAATAAATCTGATCCATCTTAATGACCTGTAGCATGCTAGCATTTCTGGATTCAGCTGCTATTAAATTATTCCTAATATTAAGCCGCAGGTGTTCAGGCCTCATAAGTATTTCCTTTGCTACAGTATTAGCCTACGAAAAAGTTAACATGTTAATGTTCTAGGTCAGAGGTGGGCAAACTACGGCCCGCCAGGTTTTTTGATCTGGCCCGTGAGGCGTTTTTACCCTCCACAGTCTCCCGACACTCTAGAGTGTCAAGCCCGATTGTATCGCGATTATCTCGCGAACCGTATATGCTAGCAACTAAAGCTGTGTTGGCTCATCCATGTGAGTTTATCAGAGCCGGAGCTATCGCTCCTCGAAGTCGGTCGTGTTTTATTTTACTTTTGCCTTTTTTACTAAACACATTACAGACAAGAAGTAGGACGTGAAAATGACAAAATATCAATGCTGCAATGATGTAGGACATCTTCCTGCACAATTCCAACATGGTACCAATATGGTTGGAAAGAGGGGGTTCCGCTGATAAAATAATGCCAATGCAAAAAATGAGGAGTGGTTCGTCCATGTGGATTAATGACAGCCGGAGTGGATCGCTAAGTGCTCATTGGATGATTGGGCTTTCAGTAAAAACGAGGACGGGGTGTTCATTGAATCTGAGTTTATATTTATGTATGTCTGATAAAACGCACCCTCATTTAACCAGAGAAGCATACATGTGTACGCACACACAAATGTAATGGGAGTCTGTTCGACTTCTCAAGAGCAAACTTATTTGAATTAGAATCTGTTGTTAACCAAATATTTTCCTTTGCCAGAATATGGTTTACTATTAAGATTTGTTATATTGTGTTTGGTTCCATTACTGAAGATGCATCTACTTGTAGATGTGATAGGAGCAAATATTGTCAGTGCTTAGAATATTTCACTATTAATCTCAGACATGTTATTTTAAAATAAATGTACAAAAGTAAAATAAAAACGGATTCAACCAATATTGTGGCATGAGTTACGTGTTAGAAAAGTTTCTCAAATGTTAAACACTGTTGAATGAACAATAGGGTGGCTGGTAAAATGTGGGTATCCACCAGCCTGTGTCTGAAACGCCCTCCCGAATGGTAGAGTAAAATTACATTTTGGATTTGCTAAAAGATGTAACTACAATTAGCTTTACTACAGACATTCAGAGTTCAGACATGTGTCCCGTGTCTTTATTAAGTCTGACAGCACAATGGGTGGATGCAAGATTTACATGTTGCATTAAAACTCTGGTATACGATCGATAATCTGTATCGGATCGGTACTCAAAGTTCAGTACTCTGTATGCTATCTGCAATAAAAAAGTGGTATCGGTGCATCCCTATTAACCACTCTTGTACATTTTGTAGTGTGACCACCTGGAATGAAATAGGATTGTATCTGGAGTTTTACCATTTGTTTTATGCTACATACCAAACATTTTGAACATGCTAAATACTTTTTATTCTGACACATATTTGTGTCACATTTTGAATATTGGCCGATCACATCGGGTTTAACTTGTACATTATAGTTTTTTATATATTGGACATCCCTTCATTCTTGTTTAACTCTGTTTCTATGAAGGAAGCATCAGTGAGACATTTTTATAATAGATATGCCATGGACAACCAGTCATTCCTTCATGGACTGGCTTTGGTCCGCAGACCAGGGTTTGACAAACACAGACCATAAACTGTACCTTCAATATCTTGAGCAATAGTGTTGGTATTGCAACATCCAAATTTCAACAATCATATCTTTCCGCAGACTACTCTTATCCAGAGGTGGCTCTGTGCTGTTAGGTCTATGTTCTCTATACGTTAACCTTCAATGGTCTGAGGAACTTTGTATGTGTTATTGTCCCTTGTTTAGCAGAATCTCTATAGTGATCATTTTGATGACTGTCTTACTATATTAGTACGGCCAGCATTAAAAAGCAATAATGAGGAATAGAATATATTTTGTAATTCCATACAGATTTTTGCCTATAAATGTGTCCATGGTCTGAGGAACTTGTGTATGTGTTATTGTCCCTTGTTTAGCAGAATCTCTATAGTGATCATTTTGATGATTTATGATGGTTTTACCTGTTGACTGAGACCATGGATGACCTGAAAGCTATTAGGGTTACATGGCATGCTCAGAAACAGAATGACTGATTCCTTTACCTTGCTGACTCAGGGATTCAATCTAACAAATGTTTGGTTACTGGTCAGGCTACCTTCCAAGGGGTTGGACCCAAGAACAATAGCTGATCACATTTGCCATAGATCGTCCATGTTAGTTCAACAGTTTAAAATTGAAAGATTAAGATAATTGAATATTGATGTATAGGCTAGGCTTGGCTACATATTAACCATTATCTGCTGCTCTTTCAATATCTTTCAATTATCCAATTATTGTTTAATATTTCCTGTTAAGGGATGTGTCAATCTAATTAAAACCCCAATAATGCAGAGTTACATTTAGAATGTTTTGTATTGGTAAACATAGACTTTCATATTTCTTCCTCGTTGATTTAGCAAGAGTTATTTTTAGACCTTTGGATGTCAAATGGAAATAAAAAAGAAATTCCAACATCTTTTGTTGAAAGCTCTACCAACAACTCTTCATTGTGATGACTGTCTTACTATATTAGTACGGCCAGCATTAAAAAGCAATTATAAGAAATAGAATATTTTTTCTAATTCCATAAATATTTTTGCCTATAAATGTGTCCAAACAATTCAATTACTGAGAGTGTCCACATTATTTTATTATCATGCAAAGAACATGGTATTATATAGAGGCAATAGATTTGGAACATTAATTGCCACATTAAGCTAAAGGCTAGTATATGCTTTACAGTTTGTGATTGTAAATTACCAGGATTATTAATAAAACAATATTTATACAGCAAAGTTTGTTAGGAGATTACATTAATATTAAACTATAGTGGAGCTACAGCCCAGAAACATGCAGTGTATATGACGCTCACTACTCAGTTCTTAACAGGAAACCGGATTGTGAAATTTACATCTTGATATGAGCTTATTGTGTAAAGGTCTATTGCTTTGATGCACTAAATGAAGCATTGTGCTCTGTAATATGCATGTGTGATAATAAACTCGTTCTCAGACACTTCAGCTCAAATGCTCAGGTTCTGGGGACCATCAGATTAAACTTGGTCTTTGGTAGCAAATGGAATCACCGGGAGAAACATTACAATTGCAGTCGTTTTTCCACTTACATCTACCTGGATATTTTGCCTTTTAGAAAGTATTAGATAGAATAAATACGAATAGAACAGGATTCCCCATTGATGTAAATGATGAGTCCATTATTTTTACATACATTGCTATGCATTTAATCTTATATTATAGGCTGAAGTTCAGGTTAGTGTGATCATTACATTTTAGGGCTACAATGGTACATGTAATTGTAACCATAAAGTACGGGTTACTCTTCACGGTTTGCAAATGAACCCAAATACATAAAACATTACATTAAATATAAATAGCAAGCTACTGTACGTTGAATGCCTCTTCAATATATCAAATTTATCTGAAAATCTATATTTAATTAAGGTGTAATGGTACGCCTTACCCACAGTATGGTACGTTTTGCGGATTGAGGTTCACAGTATGGTACATTTTCGGTACAGTGTTTTTAGATTAATTGGCAAAAGAGGGGCGCATATTCGCAGCTATGATCTCACCTATCGCTCTTGTAATTTCGTTTGCCTGATCAGATTCTGCTGGTAAGGGCTGCTTGAATACGGTGAGGAGACAAAGTTGTTTTTGCAGAGAACGTTACATTTGACCATATGATATGTTCGTTTTTCTTTTTTAATAAATTTGCAAATATTTCTACATTTCTGTTTTTTTCTGTCAAGATGGGGTGCTGTGTGTACATTAATGAGAAATAAAATCAACTTTTTTGATTCTATAAAATGGCTGCAATGACACAAAGAGTGAAACATTTAAAGGGGTCTGAATACTTTCCGTACCCACTGTAATTCTTCCCCATTTTTCTCCATCTACTATTTCCTGGATTTAATTTACAAGCGCCTGATCTGTACAGAGGGGGTCGCTGGAGTGCGATGTGACAAGGTAGATAATCCGACTTATTATAAGCGCTATGCCGATTTGTGCTGCCGAGGCCCAGGCAAAGTCTGAGAAGTCATAGTCAGGCTTGATGACTGGACCCCCCGAATAAATTAATAATATGTAGATTTTTGTGTTTTTATATATTTTTCTTGGCGTGGCAGCTGTATTTTTGCCACGGCGCATCACCATGGTAAAATAAATGCAACTGAAACACTGCATATCTATCAGACACTCTAGTATGTCCATTTTTTTTTTATTTACCAGTCACTTTAGGTATTTCATCACTTTCACTATTGCCATTGTAGAAAACAAATACCCTGTCCAACACTTGTTATGTAGCTATGTATTTAATGCTAGAATGCAATCCATAATGTTCTCCGTGTAAAAACGTCACTGAAGGTACAATCTGGAAATGTACGGTGGCCGAGTTGGGAATTACAGAATGCATTGAGAAGGTTATTTTAGTGACTGTCATGTTGGAAATCATAAAGGTCATAATGTTATGGCCGATTGTGTAAATGCTTACCTTATAGCCTTATAATAGACATCTGGCATACACATATCAATTTCAACTCCTTCCACTGAAGCCACTCAAACTAGTTTGGGAATCAGAACGTCTTATACAGCAGCAATATAGATTTCATGAAACTACAAAGCAATTAAAAAAGGATTTTCACTAACCGTTCCCTATATTACAACTTTACAGCTTTCCCTCAGCCCAGTCAAACTGTTCTCTGTCTGGGCACCCCAATGGTAGTAGTACATGCTTCCCCTCAAACTAATATAGCAGAGTCACTGACTTTAATAAATGTTGTTGTCCTTTCAGGCTGGCTAATTTTCTTGTCAGGTGCTAGCTACTGTAGCTTACTTAAACTTCAAATACCACTATCTTTATGCAAAAATTAACTGCCAGTTTGAACTATATTGAAAAGAAACATCACATTACATCTGAATTTGAGAATAGTTACATCTTTATTCGGCACATTTGACTTATTCTTATCAAATCTTATCTCCATGTCCATTTTATGATCACAATGGGCCACACATGCCTGGTAAGCTTACCGTATTTCCCATAATGACTTAGGCCCATCTCTGCCAAGCTAGTCACTATGCTGACACCATCTACTTTAAGAGAGAGGGTACAATCCCACTATGATTTGATTGCATCAACAGACATTTTTAATCCAGCCCCTAAGTGTGTGTGCTTCACTGCAACATTTTCTGCAACAGCCAGCTAAAAGTGAATCCTGTCTGCAGCTGGGTCCATTTCCCGAGACAACAGACTATAGCACAAAGGTCTAATGAGTCAGACTGCTGGTCCACACAGTTTCTGCTGGGACTCAGGCTACAGGATTTATTGGCCTAAAGACACTGCTGTCAAACCTCGTCACTGGCCAGTGCACCCACACCGAGTGGTTTCAGAAGCATTTACAATGGCAGGGCCAAGCTGGAGCTTATACCCATTTCATGGGGAACAATAATGGCTCAACATTAATCAATCATCTGATTCAAAGTTTGTGATATGTATTTATACATCGCTGATTGGTGCTTTTTCAGAGCTCTTCATAGCTAGTTGTTTGATTTTCTGCCATACTCTTCGGTCTTCCAAAAACAAATGTAGTAATTTACAATCATGTGACACTAATTTTATACATGTTGTATAAATCTAGAACCGCCCAAAAGGTAGAGCAGAGTACTGGACTGAGCGATTGTGTGTTGCCTCCATCTTTGGTTACTCTGATGGTCCTTTAATCTGAGGTTTGGACACACCAGACTGCATACAATATGTACAACAGTTATTTGTTTTATTCATCAAAAGTCATTAAGTAGGCTAGCATATAGAACTAGGTAAACGAATGGGAACCAAGTATGTGATGACAAAACAGGACACCGCCTAACAGCCGGGGAATTTTGGTAGTGCACACACATCAACACATGAGAATAGGGATCAGCTCAGCCCACTTAGCGCAGCACACATCACTCATAACAGATTATAACACAGTACACTTTGTAGGAGTAAGCACGGCACACATCACAACACAGTGTGGAAGCCCACACGTTATAGTAGGCGACACACCCTGACCCGTCGCCTCAACTTAACACCGTCTGTTCTGCCTCCTGCCCTATGCTACCCTCTTAAAAACCACATAGCTACACATGCCCACACACACAACGCAAAGATAGAAGATAATTTAGGTGGATGTATAAATACTTGCAGACAAGACTCCCCCACCCCCCGGTCTTGGGCATCTTCGTGGCACCGGTCAGGGTAGCTAGTGTGGACCGGCATTCGACACGTGTCTGTGGTGCCTAATAAAATAATCATATTTGAGAAGTTCTGCCGCCCTAACCCTCAGGAAACGACATCCTCCCCCCATTAGGGTGATGGCAATTACAGTAGTCCGTAGTCTCCTCAAATAGTTACAAATGCTGAACCAGGTCAAACTGGCATAGCCAAGACACAGGTTCCAGTGTGTTCTGCCGTTGCACTCTCGGCTCTGTGCTTTTATATTCCTTAAATGGAAGTGATGATAATAAATCTATAATTGGTCAATGTTCCTAAATTGCTTTAAATAGTTATTTGTCTGTCTGTCTCATCGGTGCTGCTCTCTCACTCAGATTTGAGTTAGCTCGAGTGCATGTCAATCAGTTATATGGCTTTGTCCCCACTAATGTGCTAGAAATAATTAGTATTTGCTTGAATGAATGTTCTTTCACAAAGAAAATAAAAAAATTGTAAAACTGTCAACTTAGGATATTTTTTTATAATTCTATACAGCACTTCTTTGAATGCTTTTTAATGCACATTTGTAGATTTGTAAATATGTACATTTAATATACACAAGTAATAACAAATTTTTTTCACAACAAATTACAGTTTCATATCTTTATGTTTGAAGCCTGAAATGTGGCAAAAGGTCGAAAAGTTCAAGGGGGCCGAATACTTTCGCAAGGCACTGTATATACGCTAAATTAGAATGACAGTGGGAATCAGTAAAGTTTAATGACAAGACTGGAAGTTGATGAGGGGCATTTGATTAACTACCGTGTCTGTGCCAAAAAAGGGGATAATATTGTCATACGTCTATCTATTTTTTTTCTTACATGTCATAATGTTTCCTATTGGCAGTTTTATCTTATTTGATTTCGTTGTTATAAATGCTTTGTCTTTTAATTGTATGTTATATCATGTTCTTACTTTTGTGAAGCGCTTTGAGATACTACTTTAAAGGCGCTATAGAAAATAAAGTTTATTATTATTATTATTATCTTGCAATTGTTTTGCGATTTACTCATAAAAATGTAGCCATCTACGCTAACTTTTTTCCCAAGGTGTACATGTACTTCTAAATAAAAAACTGTCGGAGCACACAAAGAAATTTAGGAGCGCATTGAAAAATGTTCAAGTAACACAGAATTTACACTTTTTCTTTTCCCAGTGTTTCTCCCACCTTTCTCTCACTTTGACTGCACTTGAGTCATCAAAGAAAACTACTGCAGTTGTGGCATGACTACTTGCGGATGTGGGAGTTGTAGTTCTTTTAACAATTAAAAGCATTCTACAAGTAATGTGCATTATTCTCTTGCATGGCAAAAAGAAAAATACTGCAATTTGTAATTTTATCCAGCGTGTTGATCACTAATGCAAAATGGTGCGCTGCCAGGTCCAGCAGCGCAAGATATAATAAATAAATACATAAATAAATAAATAATAAGACGTTGGTTTTGACACCATGATGTCATTGCCAAATGAACATTAACAGGATGTCTTATTTCATCATGTTATCTAGAATCCTTCAACAGGGCATAAATATTAAGCTTACCTTATAAAAACTAATAGGACCATATTACTGTAGCCAATATCAATTATTTTGTTGATCATTGTATTATTTTGGTCTCTGTTTTGCCTTCATATATTTACCGAATGTTTTACTCATTGTCTTGAATTGTGTTTTGATAAATCAAGAAACGAGAGAGAGAATGTTTTAAAAAACAATGTTGAATGGAAGAGATACCATAGTCTTCCTCGTCTATTTGTACACTTAAATTTCAGTCTGAATAATAAAGGAGATCCAGTAGATCTGAACGTATTCAGTTGCTGAAAATGCTAAAATTGTTTTTTAAATGTAACAATAATTTTAACTTATGGTATTTCGATAGGTGAGCACTTGTTGTTTTTATTATAAATCTAGTCTACTATAATTTATTTTTATAGTTCTTGTAAAAAAAGTTGTTTGTGACAAAACAAAACAAGACAAGACTCCCTATGACATACATCTGAATTAACATTGTTTTGCAATTTCCTCATTATCACTCCCTCAGTATTAAGCTACTTTGCAAAAAAGGTACTTCGGCCCAACATTCATTGTGAAACATCATAAGGGGGAAAAATAGGTTATATAAGATATGGGTAATTTTGTGCTGATTGGTGCACTCAGCTCATACTACAAATAATTTACATATTTCTCTTGCCTTATTTTATTAGCCCAGTGGTTTTCAACCCTCTCCTTGGGAAACATGTATTTGATCTATTTCTGAGCTAGCACACCTGATTCAACTCATCTTTGTTCAATACTAACAACCTATCAGATCTCTGAAATTCTGGGGTGGGCAATCAGATTCAGGAGTGGTCATACGCCATGTACCTGCCTCTGCCCCACCTTGCTTTGGTGCCCTTTGAAGAATTTGGACTCTAGAAACTGATGTGTATAAATTTTGAAACTTATATATTCTGTAACCATTGTATACACTTTCGGGAAAAAATTAAGAGACCACTGCAAAATCATCAGTATCTTTGGTTTTACTATTGTTTTATTCCATCAACTACTGACAACAATTCTCCCAAATTTCAAATAAGAGAATTCAGAGAATTGATTAATTCAAAATAAGAAAAACTATGTAGTATTGTCAGACATCAAATAATGAAAAGATAATAAGTTTATATTTATATTTAAACAAAACAATACTAATGTGTTAACATAGGAAGGGGTTCAGAAAACAATATTCGGTGGAATAATATTTCTAAAATAATAATTCCCTTTCATATGTCTTGACATGCTCTCCACCAGTCTTTAACATTGATGTTGGGTGACTTTATGCCACTCCTGGTGAAAAAACAGTCAAGCAGCCTGGCTTTGTTTGATAATTTGTGACCATCCATCTTCCTTTTGATAACATTCCAGAGGTCTTCAATGTGGTTGATTTAAGGAAAAATATTCAGTGGTCTCGTAATTTTTTTCAAAGCTGTATATCAGTGTCATGTATGAACATTAAAAAAAGACAATAGAAGTTGTAGGGGCTAGCTTGGTTAATGGGTGGTAGAAAGTTTACCTTTATTTTACCAGGCAAGTTGACTAAGAATAGCTTCTTATTTGCAGCAACAGCCTGGGGAGAAGTGGGGGGAGGGAAGGGGATGAATGAGCCAATTGAAAGCTGGGGATGATTAGGCTGCCATGACGGTATGAGGGCCAGATTGGAAATTTGTCCAGGACACCAGGGTTAACACTGCTATTCTTACATATAGTGCCATGGGATCTTTAGTGACTACAGAGCGTCAGGACACCCGTTTAACGTCCCATCAGAAAGACTGCACCATACACAGGGCAGGGGTCCCCTTCACTGCCCTTGGGCATTGGGAATTATCTTTAGACCAGAGGGAAGAGTGCCCCCTACTGGCCCTCCAACAACACTTCCAGCCACATTGGTCTCCTATCCAGGGACTAACCAAGCCTGATCCTGCTTAGCTTTAGATGCAAACCAGCAGTTGAATACAGGGTGCTATGCTGCTGGCTTCGAAGTAGAACCTCTAACTTCTTAATTTTCATTAAACTAACCACACAGCTTTGACTTATCACATCAATATAAATTGAAGACCCACCTGCTAAAAGAAACTGTCAATTTAGTTAAATGTTATTTTAATAAATAGACACAATCTTTGGTAGGAACTGAAGTGCAGTCTAACATGTTAAATAGTGAAAAAAGTTAAAGGTATGAAAATGAGTCTATTATGAAATTGTTTGAACACTGTTGATTTGTTCCACACTGTTTTGCTTTTACACTCACTCGCGCCATAAGGCATGTAGCTCTAACCCTAATTTAAATTGTTTTCTCTCCTTTACAGTTAATAAACATAAACCTTGGATCGAGACAACGTATCATGGCATTGTAACAGAAAATGATGATAAAGTACTTCTGGACCCTCCCTTGATTGCCCTGGACAAAGATGCCCCACTTCAATATGCAGGTGAGAATTTATTTTTATTTTATTTTACATGAACACACCTCAGGCACAGAACTTACACGAATATGCAATGTACTCACTTCAAAAGATGCCTGTCTGACAAATTTTTTTCAATACTGTTCAAATTTGGATGACAAATCAGTGTTTCTGCATCAAGCATTTTGTTGGGTCTGATTAGGGCAAGGAAAGAAATTTGCAAGTAGCCCAAAGTAGGGACTGAATATTCACTTTTCTGGTTTGGGAATTATTACCTAAATTTTGTAACATCTTACATCCCTAGCAGAAATCTTAAAAACTGCCATTAAATGACATAAATTCGATACATTTTATCTCACAATTTCCAAAGAACTAGTCCAGTGGTCAGGTGGCTTGTATCTACTTTTTAGACAACGATATCTAGTGTTTAGACAACACAATCTGAAATGTTGAAGTTCACTTTTCTCTGACATGTACACATCTTGTATCCATATGGAGCTAAAACAGTCTCAATAAAGATAAATGCACACACTACATTCACATATGCACAAACAGGATTCATACATGCACACACATGATTCATAGATGCACACACATGATTCATAAATACACACACAGGATACACAAATGCACAGAAAATTCACACATGCACACACAAAAATTTAAAAGCACAGAAAATTCACAAA
>JACXGM010000752.1:20638-65330 GCA_016801145.1 Umbra pygmaea | reverse complement strand
CTGGCCACCCCCTTGAGTCTGGCCTCTCTCTAGGTTTCTTCCTATGTCCCTCCTACTAGGGAGTTTTTCCTAGCCGCTGTGCATCACTTGTGTTGCTTGCTTTTGGGGGTCTCGGGCCGGGTGTCTGTCAAAGCACTTTGTGACAACTGCTGTTGTAAAAAGGGCTTTATAAAATAAATTTGATTGATTGATTGATTGAGTAGGTATGAGGGTGAGTGGGATGGGGAGGGATGAGGGTAAGTGGGACGAGAAGGGACAAGAAGTGGGGGGGTGAGGGTCAGTGGGATGAGTAGGGAGGATGAGGCTGCTTGGGATATCAGATGTGAGATGGCCCTCAGAACCGTGTTAACATTTTTCTGTTTCTAAATGCACATTTGTTGGGAAAGGTTTTGTCAAAGTCCCCAACATATCCCACTCAATGTTAAATTTAGATAATTACATACACTAAAAATGTTTGATTAATTATATTATTGTTGAAAATAATGAAATGAGCAATTTACATTTTTTGATTTTACTCCTTTAGAAGATGCTTTATTCAGAGCGGATACAATAAATCCTCTTTTTTTGCTTTGTTTGGTAATGCATTTTGTTAATTCTTCTTGCCTCTCTTTTTTACCATTAAGTGTTCCAAGTTTCTGCGTAGGTGGAAGCATGAGTTTGATTATATAGCTTACACCATTCCACATTTTTCTGCTGTGTGGTATGTGGCCCATTCCAGAGTGCCTGGATACTGCAACTGCACTTAGATGTAGTATACTGGCAATGTACCTCAAACCCCTTGTTATTAACTAGTTAACAAATCACTCGGAATAGTGCAGTCACTCTGAACTAACTATAGTTAGTTGATGATTTGAACTCACCGGTCCATAATAATCGACAGTATCATGTATCAACTCAGAAATCAACTACTTGTCCTCTTCCTTAGAACTGGACCCTCTGGAAGAGCTGGAGAAGAAGCGCATCTGCCGCATCATCACCCGAGACTTCCCCCAGTATTTCGCTGTGGTGTCCAGGGTGAAGCAGGACAGTAACCTGATCGGCCCAGAAGGGGGCATCCTGAGCAGTACTGTGGTGCCTCAGGTGCAGGCCGTCTTTCCCGAGGGAGCTCTCACCAAGAGGATTAAAGTTGGACTACAGGTACATAGTTACACGACTGTCTCCAGACAGGAACCTCTGTTGGTTTATGTGTCTTTAAAATCAGGGGCGGATTTAGTGATTTGGGGGCCCCAGGCGAAGACAGATATGGGGCCCCTTAACTCCTCACCCTACTTGTGCCTAATGGGTAAGTCCGCCCCTGTTTAAGACGGTTCGAAATGTGTAAAGGAGAGCTGTGGCGTGAGGTGCTGTCAGCAGGTATTATACCGAGCTTTTTAGGAGCAAAAGTTAAACGTGTTGAGGGAAATAAAAACGTTTTTCTTTTATGCTGATCGAGTCAGTCTACTAGTAAGATCCTTGTCTTTAATCACCAGGCTCAGCCCACGAACATGGACGTAGTAAGGATGCTCCTGGGGAACAAGGCTACCTACAGCCCCATCGTGACCCTGGAGCCTCGCCGGAGGAAGTTCCATAAGCCCATTACCATGACCATCCCTGTTCCCAAGACGAACAGTGACCCTGCGCTCAACGGCTTTGGCGGGGACACGCCCACTCTGCGCCTCCTCTGCAGCATCACAGGTTAGAGCACTGCTGTCTCATGCTGTGGACAGACTAGTGTCTGCTGGCTTATTTCTTTTTCATTGGAGCAAAGTAAGACCTAGATAACCAGATAAAGATTGCTCTTTACTAATTAGTGAAGGTAATGAATCAGTAAAAGACGTGCAGACACAATGCATAGATGGACACCTGTGGTTTATAAAAACACAAACACACTCTAGGCAAAAACACACAATGATGTTTGAAGCTACATTTCGCAGCTTACATCTTCTTTGTATTTTTTTTTCAAAGGTGTCTGTAGATAACCTTTGTAGCAATATCTCCGTTTCATTATTCTTCTAGAATGTCTGAAGCTATTTTTTGTAGCTAACGTTTGTTCTTTTTATCCTTTTTCCAAGGTGGAACAACTCCAGCCCAATGGGAGGATATTACAGGAACTACGCCTCTAACGTTCGTTAGCGACTGTGTCTCCTTCACCACCAATGTGTCGGCCCGCTTTTGGCTGGTGGACTGTCGGCAGGTGCAGGAGTCAGTGAACTTTTCGACTCTGGTCTACAGGGAGATCATCTGCGTTCCCTATATGGCCAAATTTGTCATCTTTGCCAAGACCCATGACCCCATTGAGGCTCGACTACGTTGCTTCTGCATGACAGATGACAAGATGGACAAAACGCTGGAACAGCAGGAGAACTTCACTGAAGTGGCCAGGAGCAGAGACGTCGAGGTGGGTGGAATGTTCATAGTGGATAACCTTTTAGCTCCATGCCCTTCAGAAAATATTGTCAAAGGTATAATTAACTTGGCCACCCTTGATCATGATGGCCAGTGTTCAATCCCGGTGTCAGCATTCCGACTATGCCTGTGGGTTTTGCTAGGGATGGTGCCAATTGATACAGTGCTGCCTCGGGTAAATAGTCGAATGCAATTACCTTGTCAAAATGTTGTCATGAGAGTCTTCGTGTGTAGGTCAGGCACCTGTGATTTTAGTCACGGTTTTATAGTTGTCAGGTGTGTGATTAGAATTGGATAACTTGGCGACACATGTGGAGGAAGTATGTGATCGATCTTTGACCATCACGCACCTGAGAGGTGTTTGCTGTCATGACTAGATTTAAAGGGGAATTGGACATGACAAATTGGGAGGGATTAAAAACGGGGGGGATCCCCTAAAAAAAATGAACTCAGTGAACAATGTAAACTTTTAGTAGATTACTTTCCTGTTCTCACATTAACATTTGATAGAAACGAGGTTACTGTTGATGAATGCATGATCGTATTACTCTGAGTCTCTCTGGATAAGAGTGTCTGTTAATTGCCTGAAATGTAACTCAGGTCATCAATGAGGAAGCACTTAGCATGTTTTTGGTTCTAAGCAAAATATCAGCGTGTCTAATCGATTACGATCTACTTAGGTCCTGGAGGGAAAACCCATCTATGCAGACTGTTTCGGAAACCTGGTCCCTCTAACCAAGACTGGCCAGCACCATCTATTCAGCTTCTATGCTTTCAAAGAGAACAGGCTGGCACTCTTCATCAAGGTACACATTCGACACTTACTCGTCCAATCATCTTATTACAAATTAGCAGAGGTGGGACCAAGTTATTGTTTTCAAGTCACAAGTCACGTTTGGCTGCAACAATGAGACTTCTAATTTTCATGTTGCCTTCAAAATGAAGGTCTGCAGAGGGTAGGATTTTTTATATTCGATAATGTTCTCTACATTAATATAAGCTCTAACAATTGCTCAGTGCTCCTTATAATAACATAAGCCTATGTAATAATGAAATAGAAAATGTTCCTCATTTATAATTTCCCCCAAATATAGTTTACCTTTGAAAATGTAGCTTACATAATACAAAATAAATCTATACACTCTGCAGACCTTTATTTTGAAGGCAACATAAAAACTAGAAGTCTAATTGTTGCAGCCAAACCTGACTTGTGACTTGAAAAAAACAAAGACTTGGTCCCACCTGTGCAAATTAATATGTAGAGCGGCTGACTGGTTGACTGATTAGTTAGTTGTTTAACTTGCCGACTAGTAGGTTGACTGTCTGTCTGCCGGACTGACGGACTCACTGGTTAGTCGTTTGAGTGGCTGCTTAATGTGTCCACAGATCCGAGACAACACTCAGGAGCCGTGTGGACGCCTCTCCTTCATGAAAGAGCCAAGGACGTATAGAAGTTTGGCCCACAATGCCATTTGCAACCTGAACATCACACTACCGTCCTACTCCAAGGTAAAAACACCCTAACACCACCTTCGCCTGACCACACAGCTTGGGGTTCCCATGAGTCTATGGATTTTTATTTATTTTTTATTAACAGTGTCACATAGCCAGGAGCACCTATACTGCAGCCAACTGTTGTCATTGCATGCCTGAGCCTTCGTAATTTCTGATGTAACATTAGTGTAAAATGTTGGTTTACTTGTATTCAATTATACCTCTGTACTGCATTTCAATACCTGACTAGAATTTTCCACAGGTAAATGTAAATATTCTTCTTAACAGTGTGTTGCTTGCATACTAACATAAATATGCACACAGTGAATGTTCATAGCATGCCATCTCTCTTCAAATTTGGTGTTTTACTTGGTTGTATCCTTAGAATAATTTCTACATCTTTTAACTGGGATTTATTCACTATAAGCAACACACAGTACCTCTGCTTTTGGTGGCAGGTCTTAAGTGGCAAAGAAATGCCTGCTTTGAGAATAATCTTTGAAGTTTACTCTAGATCATTCTCAGAAAAGCAACCCTACTGCTCTGTCTGGTTAACTTTGCTTTGCCCACTCTTTCTTCCTCCACATCCACTATCTTTCTCTTTTTGTCTATCCATCTGTTTCTCTACCTCTTCCTGATTCTTTCTGCTTATTGCACCCAAAGGAATCTGATTCAGATCAAGACGCTGAGGAAGAGGTAACACTTGCCCCTTGTCTTCCTCACAGTGTTTCTTTTCATCTTTTCATATTCTTCTCAGTTCAGAAGCATCTCACTAGCTGTTCACCCCTGTGCCTGCTTAGCTGTTGTTATATATTTTCAGATTTCTGTATGTCACTATCTACTCTCCATCTTCCATCATACTGCTGTGCCGACCTGTGTATTTGTCTTTAGATGTTAGTTCTTTTCATTATGCTGGTAATTTTGTGTCCAGTCAATTATCTAATTCATGCAGCAAATGTGTTAAATGTTGTTGCATAGTTTCTGTTTTACAGTGAGTTTAATGGTAATTAATAATGAAGGAAATTTCTGTATAACTCTTTACAGATCAGCAAGACTATCGACAGATGTAAGTAATATATACATATTTATTCAATTACATTATTTAGTGATTGCTTTCTAAACAATAATACAACTTAATGAATCTTGCCATAAACTATTTAACTATTTTATAATGCTTTGCAATATATTGTAATAATTGCATGAAAGATATTCCATAGATTTAGATAATAACTGTATGTTATCGTCACTGTCCAATGAAACATTCCTTATCTTAAAAAACACTATTCAGTTAATGGAAATAGGGATCATATTTCTCAATGAAGTAACAAAATTCTAAAGATTTAGAGCTTCTTTGAAACAATCTTCTCTGTCCTTCAACAAGGAATTTTTTGAATACATTTACAGTAGGGTAGATTGTCAGCTGTCAATATGCATGCTTATTTGAAATGTACTGAAGGGTTTTCGTCAGACAGTGACGATATTTTAGTTGACAATGCTAGAGAGCAATAGAGAATGATAACCAGAAATAATGCATAAACATTGTGTCTCATATCATTGTAGCAAAGCTGCAGCACACACGCTTCGTTTTCAAAGCCCTTTAAGTTCGACATGTTTGTCTTTGTCACAAAAACAACACATCATTCCAACCCAGCAAGTGAACTTCATCAGGCTTAAAATGTCTCATTTTTCGCATCTCTGTGCCAGTGTCTTCACATTATCTTTCGTCTCTATGCTGTTTTTAGTTTGGGACCCACGGAGAGTTTAAACAATTATACTGCTTGACGTATTTACAAGTATCAGACTCTCATTCATACTGTGGTGATATTTATGTGTCATACACACCCCACCCTAATACCCCAGTGTATTCTTCCAACCTCTCTAGATCCTCTCCCATATACCCTGCCTTTATACTGTAGTGTCAAATATTCCAATTGCCTCAAATTAAATAATGATTTAATTAATTATATGTTCATAATTAATTAAATTGGAATTATTTGTGGGTATGGGCCTCAGATTATATTTAGATATGTAGAAAATGTGGCACTATTTGCAACACACTGAATCATGGGAAATATTGCTGGGTGCAAATAACTTAAATTCATAACTATACAGTTTGCCATACATAAACTTATAGACCAGAGCTGCCCAACCCTATTCCTCGAGATCTACTGCCCTGTAGGTTCTCTCCAAACCTTTGTTGTGGGCAACATATTTTAGGGTTCCTTTAACTATTTATTAGAACCAGGTGTGCTAAATTAAGGTTGAAGTGAAAACTTACACGATGGTGGATCTCCAGGAACAGGGTTGGGCAGCCCTGTTATAGACAATATAACATGCCATTACATGTTGCACTTTAAATATATATTTACTACATATATGATGGGATTGATGCTTTAGTTTAATCATTTAATAATTATAAACTATGACAAAACAGTGAACTATAACTTACCACACTGTTGAATCTCTAACCTACATGGGCCACTCTTGTTAAACATAGAATGCACATTGCTTACTCAAATACAGTTTCTGAATTGAATCACTTAAAAAAAATATCTGCACTCACTTTTCACAAGAGGCTGCATGTCATCTTTCCCGTTTGCTTTGCATGGAAATAACTTGCCTTACATGAGCGTGTATGTGAGTATCTGTGTCAGGTGTGAGTCTTTGTGAGTCGTTGTTTTTAACATGGATTTTTGAATTTGTTTTTTCAATATTTACTATTTTTTTTAAACACTGAATTAACTGTTATATTTTGAATGGTGTCTTTATGTTTCAAAACATTTATTTAGAAAACTGCTATACACAACCTTTACAATAAAGGAAGTGATATAGTCCTGTAAAAAGCAATTTCCTTAAATCAGTTATGATTTGCTGCTTTAGAACATTAATTTCCTCAAATTGTTGATAGTAGTTCAGACCCTATTATACATTTTTCATAGCAATAGAGGAACACAATGGTTTGCTCTGGTAAATAGCAAAAAGTAAAGTAAAACCAACACTGACTATCACTGGCTTTCTTTTTTTTAAGCCATTCGTTCTCATTCTCTCTGTTGACAATCTTGAGATGTCTGTCTACCTAAATGTTGTCATCCTTTTGTTTGTCCGCAACCTTTGATAATTTGTGGGTTTTTGTTGTTTTTATCATTTCATTATTTCTTTTAGATACAGTGAGCACCATAATTCTGTGGACAGTGAAAGTCTTTTTGTTATTTTGGTGCTGTACTCTGGCATTTAAAGTTTAAATTGATAAAATAACAAAGATGTTGAAGTGCAGACTGTCAGCTTTAATTTAAAGGTATATTCATATATATCAGATGAACCGTTCAGTAAAGGCAACACCTTTTGTACATGGTCCCCCCCATTTTTGGGCACCAAATGTTTTTTACTGTTTAACATAATGTAGCATAAAGTAAAAATTGTTAATATTTGGTCACATATCCTTTGCATGCAATGACTGCTTGACGTCTGTGTTGCATCAACATCACTAGATGTTGGGTATCTTCCCTGGTGATGCTCTGCCAGGCCTGGACTGCAGCCATCTTCAATACAAATGAAGCTGTCAGTCATACGGCTCAGAAATGCAAATCAACCAATCAGGACCATTGCAGAAACACTAGGCATGCCCAAGTCAACAGTTTGGTTCATCATTAACAAGATAAAACAAACGGTGTACTCAATTATCCCTAAAGACCCGGTAGAATGAGGAAGATCACTGTTGTGGATGACCAGAGAATACTCTCTATGGTGAAGAACAACCCCCTGAGAACCCCCCAGCTGATTGAAAATACTCTCCTTGATGCAGCTGTAGATGTGTCAAAGTCTACCATATGTAGATGACTACACCAGCAGGACTACAGAGGGTAAACTACATGGGGATGGGGAAAAGTTGTGGACAGATGAGACAAAGAATAACATGTACCAGAGTGATAGAAAGAGGAATGTGTGGAGAAAAAAAGAAATGCCCCTTATCCAAAGCACACCACCTCGTCTGTGAAACATGGTGGAGCAGGTGTTATGGCTTGGGCCTGTATGGCTGCCAGTGGAACAGACTCACTTGTCTTCATCAATGATGTGACTGCAGACAGAAGTAAAACAATGAATTCTGAAGTCTACAGAAATATTTTATCTGCTCAGATAAAACCGAATGCCTCAAAACTAATTGGACAGCACTCCATAATTCAAAAAGACAATGACAGTAAACATACTGCTAGAGCAACAAAAGGGTTTTTGATGGCCATAAAGTGGAAAATCCTTTACTGGCCGAATCAATCACCGAATCTGAATCCAATTGAAGGGTAGACTGAAGGCAATAAGTCCCTGACAAAAGCAGGAACTGAAGGTGGCTGCAGTACATGCCTGGCAGAGTATCAACAGGGAAGATACCCAGCATCTGGTGATGTCGATTTATGCAGACTTCAAGCAGTCATTGCATGCATATGACCAAATAGTGAAAACTTTTACTTATTTTACATTTTGTTAAACTGTCCAAAGTTTTTTGGTGACCGAAAATGATTGATTCATCCGAAATGTATGAATATACCTTCAAATTAAAGCTGACAGTCTGCACTTCAACCTCATTGTCATTGTATCCATTCAAAAAGTGCTAGAGTACAGAACCAAAATAACAAAAAAGGTCAATGTCCAATGATTTATGGTGTACACTTTATGTTCTTGCTTTTTTGTGAATGTGGGTGTGCTGATGTGCATAAGCAAGTTATTTCCTGCTCATTCCCTTTCCATTTTTATTGTTTAGTTGGCATTATGCTTTGCTACCGTATTTGTCCTCAGACAAACCCAGTGGATTCAATCCTCCTCCTATGAAACCTTTTGTAGTTGACATTGTGGCCCTGCTATATCCTTTGAACCCTGAGAGTTGTACTGTTCGTGTTCCTGTCTTGATCACATTCTCCAATGTCTGTCTCCTTTCATTTCAATTTTTTATATTTTTTTGCTCCTTAATTGCCCTATTGCCAAAATGGAAGATGACGAAAATGCTACGTCGATGAAAACAGCAATCCAGAAAAGAGATTTGATCCAAGATTCTACAGCCTTGGCCAGTCCGGACCTGCTTTCCGATGTGTCTGAGATGAAACAAGACCTGATTAAAATGACAGCTATTCTAACCACAGATTCAGCTGACAAATCTGGTTCTCTGGAAGGAAGCAGTCTACTGAAAGGGGCTGAGGAGGTTCAGGGCGAGCCATTTGAAATTATGGAGAAATTCAAAAAGGATTTAGAAAAAGTGGGCATGATACTCAGGAGTGGAACATATGAGGGTGAGGGGGCAGAGGAGGCCAAAAAAACAGCCAGAATGAACGAAGAGTGGGTCCTTCTTTCAGAATGTGAAATAGAGGAGGCCAAGCAGATGGCTGCCTTAGAACCTCAGGAACCTGTTCTACGTGAAGCCAGAGTAAACAGGGGGATTCCCAGACCAAAAGCCATCAAAGATGTGTCTGGCATGGTCAAACACCTGACTGGCGAACTTAAAGAATATCTCCTGGATGTACCGGAGCGTTCCAGTGCAGCATCTCAAGAGGACATTGTCCTGCGCAAAGGTGCAAAAAAAACCATAACAACAACAACAACAAAAACAACAACTACAACAACAACCAAGATGGACATTAAAACTCCTGCTGTTGAACTCAAAAAGCCAGTTAGGCGGAAAGGAAAGGCAGAGGACCCAAGCAATGGGGATGCTCTACTAAGTGCACCCACAGACCCCAAACCTGTATCACCTGTGTCGCCAGTAGTTGAGGAGACCCCTATTGGGTCTATAAAAGACAAAGTCAAAGCCCTCCAGCAGAAAGTGGAGGCAGAGCAAAAGGGTAAAAAAACAAGTAACACCAAACCCTTTAAGGTATCTGTGGAGAGCAAACTCCGTCAAAGTGCCAAAGAAACCAAGCCTGAATCGAAGAAAGGATCCTCAAAACAAAGCACCCCTAAGTCAACAAAAACTGAGTCTGAGAAGCTAGAGGAGACAATGTCAGTCAAAGAGCTCATGCAGTCCTTCCAAAAGGGGCAAGACCCATCAAAAAGTAAATCTGGGCTTTTTGAGCTCAAAACATCCACCTCTAGAGAAAATGAAACAACAGACTCAGGAGCACAGTCCACTCAATCCAAATCTACTATCAAAGCCACGGCAAGCTGCTATGAACGGGAGGTATCACTGGACACCATACCTGGCGAGCACCACAGAGAGAGAGACAAGCAAATTAGCCCACACAGAAAGCACTCTAAAGACTATCTAGAGTGCCAACAGCTAAACCAGGGCCCTGTAGAGGGTAGTCCTGCAATCCAGTCAGAACTAACTGAAACCGCAGAATTTGTAAATATTGCCTTATATGATAGCTCTGATAGTTTAAAACATGAGGGCGTGGCAGACACTCCTAGTGCCAGTCTGGCTGACGGTAGTCCTCCTCATCTAAGCTCGGACGATAGCCTCAAACATGAGGGATTAGCTACCCCTGAAACAAGCCCTGATAGCCTCTCTCTCTCTCCCAAAAATGCTGACCAGTCCAGTAAAAACTCAACAGATGCTACTGTAGCTGTCAGATGTGACGAAAAAAGAAAGGACAAGTCTGGAGACTCAGGTGTGGGGACTACTGATGACCAGCCATCCACAGAAAGGACCCTCCCTGTCTCTTCCAGTGAAGCTGCAGATGACCACACCACAAGTGAGTCCATATCTTTTCAGAGGGGTGAGTGTAAACCCTCTAAACCAAGAACGCTTACTAAGAGAGTTTCAGAGACATTAGAAAGCTTCCTTAGTGATGATGAGAGCTCAGATGACAAGCTAGCAGCAGCCTTAGACTCAAACCTTACTTTTAGTGCCTCTACCCTGAATCAAGGATGCTTTGAATTGCCTTTAAGACAACAAAACACAGATGCCCTCAGTCCCTTAGCCGACGACTCTTTGACTATAAGCCACAGAGACTCTCTAGACGAGGGTAGTCCCCTCATGGAAGACAACTCCTCCCATAGGACTCCAGACTCCATTGAACCCAGCCCAACAAAGGAATCCCCATGTCAGGACTCCTTAGACAGCAGCCCAGTAGAGCAGAAATTCTTCCCTCTTGCTCTAGACCAGCTCAATGGGTCCTCTAGCCACCCAGAACCCTCCAAAGCCCCAGACTTCCCCTCAGATGCTTTGCGTAGTAGACTACTCAGGGACCAGGAAGCTAGTGCCAATGAAGATGACAGTATCGAGCAGACTTCGTCTCAGATGGAAAGTTCTGGTAAGAGTCCCCTCTCCCCCGACACCCCTAGTTCTGAAGAGGTAAGTTATGAGGTTAACCCCAAAACCCCCGACCACTTGTTCCTGCCTGTGGTGTCAGAGTCAGCTGTCATCCCTGAAGACTCTGAGGAAGACGATAATGAGTCCGAAGCACAGAAGAAATTTACCCCAGAGGAGGAGATGTTTAAAATGGCAGCCAAAATAAAAACATTTGATGAAATGGAGCAGGATGCCAGAACCAAAATGAACTCTAAAAGAGATGCCACTGCTTCAGCAGGTGATGAATCAGGGGATGATAGCTTAAAAACTGTTAAACTAGAGTTCGAAAATGAGAGTGGGCTCACTAGCCCCAAAGAGGCCTCAGAGTTAGCTCTTTCTGTTGAATCACTTAATAAAGTCCAACCTCCCTCTCCTTTTCCAGCAGGTGTGCATGAAGGAGTTCACCAAACAGACACCAAGAGCGCAGCTTCCACGGCAGCAAAGGAGGGACCTCAATCTGTCTCAGAGCAAAGTATCTTAAAATCTGTTAATTCACTCAATGACACAAATGACAAAGATAGTCTAGCAAAAATGTCTACAACGTCGTCCAGCTCTGAAGGGTCTGCAAACATAACCGATGAGCAGAAGGAGGAAAGCTTGAGAAAATCAAGGGGAAGCAAGGAGGATGATGGGGAAGGGAAAAATGCAGAAACCAGCAGTTTGCAGACAGCTGCTGTAAAAACTCCCTGCCAAACAGAGAGCAATGTAACTGATGAGGTGAAAGGAGATCACCGAAAGTACTCAGGAGCCACTGAAGTCGAAACATCCTCCACTGTTACTATTGGACAGGCAAAGGAAACCTTCAAACCAGAGATTTGTATCTACGATGATACGGAGGAAGATGACGATGAAGAAGAACCTCCAAAAACAGAATGTAAGGGTGTAACCGCCAGAGTGGAAGCAGACCCATGGAGTGCCATGCGCGAAGACGATGACGCTTTTGCGGCCCGTGTCAAAGAGGAAGAGCAGAAGATCCTCAGTTTGATTGTGGACCAGCAGTCCCAGGGGGCAACTCCGGACACCACTCCAGGAAGGAGCCCCACAGAGGAGAGCACACCAACTAGCGAGCCAAATCCATTCCTTTTCCAAGAAGGGAAGCTTTTTGAGATGACACGCAGTGGAGCTATTGACATGACCAAACGGAGTTATGAGGAGGAAGGCTTTGCCTTTTTTCAGATAGGTGAGCAGCCTTTAGAAGAGGTGCTTGCTGAACAGGGCAATAATGAGCCGGAAGAAATAGGAGCCCTGTCAGAAAATGAAGTGGGTCTCAACCTGACTCTGCAAATAAATGTAGAGGAAGAAGAGAAACTATTGAAAGATGTTTCAGATTCCTCACATTGTGCCCCAACAGAGGATGATCAGGCAGGTAGTGAAATAACAGCAGCCTCACCCTCTAAATCGGATGCTTCTAAATCTAGAATACCTAGAATGGGGCTTAGCGCCTCTGCTAAGTCTACTAAGAAAGAAAAATCATCCCCAGTGTCTCCTGAAGCTATAGAGGACAAACCAGATAAAATTGTAGAAGAAAGTCCTGTAGAGGTAGAAAATAATTCCCCCGACCCAATGATAACAAATGTTGATACAGCAGTAACAACTGTCACTCGATCAGTCTACCCTGCACAGGACCAAGAGTCCTCTGACTCCTCTCCTGAGGAGCAGCATTCGGTTATAGAACTCCCCCAAATCATAGAAAATACAAAACACCCAACTTCCACTGAAAAAGTTAAAAAGATCCCAACAAAAACTACAGGCAAGACTGGCCACCAAAGTCAAACTAAAACTGCTTCCTCTACATCCCATGCATCCTCCTCTTCAGCTACTCCTAAAAAAGAGACCCCTCATTTAGAGTCCAAATCTAGAATACCTGTCAAGGGCAAGTCTAGCCCTGTCAAGTCTAGCCCTGTCAAGTCTAGCCCTGTCAAGTCTAGCCCTGTCAAATCTGAGGCATCTGTTAAGCGTACTGAGTCCTCTCATGACACCAAGCTCAAGGTCCCAGTAAAAAAGGGCTTGAGGAGAAAGTCTGAGACAGATGCAGGTCCCTCTATGGTACCCAAAACCAAGACAGCATCTTCCAAAGCCAAGAGCTTCTGTGAGGTAGACAAGACGGCTACTAAAAAGGACCAGCATCATCCTGGGAATGCTGACGGCACCAAGCCTAAATCAGGATTTGGCTTTCAATCCAGGCTGCCAGTTAGAGGTAAACTTGGTCAGCCATCTCATACTTCCACCCCCACCAAAGAGAAGTGCAAGTCGCGCAAGAAGTCCATCGAATTTGTTGATGAGATTAGCGACGAAGCTGCAAAGCTAGTTCAGAGATTGGCTCAGGCCGAAAATGACAAGGAGCAGGAGACCGGTGCCGTCTCGGATGACGAGAGCATTGACCCCTCTGTCATAGAGAGGGAGACCTTTCCTGAAATGCAGTTCCCTACCTCTGGAGACGTCTATCCCATTAGACCCCTGTGGGACGACCCTGTTGACACGCAGATGCAACGAATTCCTGATGATACAGTCAGTCAAGGTACCCCCTCTCCTCATGGGGCTCATTCTGTCTCTCTTGTGCCTCGATAGCACACTAGCCGTAAAAGGTGCCGCTTCTCTGTTTCTTGTAGCTGAGGCTCTGTGTAGCAAAAGACTCTTTCCGGTTGCTTCTGTGGTGTTTGTGCTGAGTCTTCTGTTTGTGGTTGTGTCTCTTTTCCTTCTGTGTTCTAAAAATCTCAAGATTGACTTAAAGGCATTTAAACTGAATAAGTTAATGTAATTAAATAGTTTAATGGAATGAATTATACATTTTAGCTTGATGTAACAGACAATTTGTCAGTCAGATTTAAATGAAATTTATTTAGAACTATAGCTAAATCATACAATATGTTGTAAGACAAATGTTACAAAAGCTTCTGCATTTTAGTTTTGACAGTATATATCTTTCCTTGATATTATAATTCTGAAAATGCATAATGATCACTTGTATGCATTTATTAATACACAAGTTATTTTGTAATTTTAATATTATTCAGTTACTTAGTAATCACTACATAGTACCTCAATATAGCTAACAGTATAGCATCAAAAGAGGTGAGAAAGCCAGTGAATAGCCGTTTCAATGCTTGGTTAAAGATGGCATTTTCCTAATATGAATGTGACATTGCCTTGCCATCTTTGCATGGCCTGTCCATTCATGGTTTCCTGCTGTTGTGGTGGCATTTACAGTAGATCCACAGGATGAAGAAGAGAGGAAAGAGGAACGGTTGGAAATAATTGCAGACCACCTGGGATTTAGCTGGACGGGTGAGTGGGACCACAGGCACGTTCGCACTTCCAGACTGGCACAGACGTTTAAGCATAATGTGGATCTGAACACTTCACAACAGTTGCTGAACTATTATTAACAATGCATATTTAACACTTAAAAGTGTCAGTTGTGTAATCTATTCCCTCTAGAAATAACTGTTCCTATTCTCTCCAATAATTAATTGTTGGTGATTTTTATCAAATATTCAAGGAATTATATCATCAGAATATTTTCCAATCAGGACCGGGGTTCAATCCCTGCGTAACCCTTTACCAAATGTGGTTCCACATTACCTGTGCTTATGATTTCATAACATTAAAGTTGTTAATATCTGCCCATTTTTCTTTTGGGGGGGTTCCAGAGCTGGCGCGAGAGCTTGAGTTCAGTGAGGAAAGCATCAATCTAATAAGAATTGAGAACCCCAACTCCTTACAGGATCAAAGCCATGCTCTACTGAAACTTTGGACCAATAGGGAGGGAAAACATGAGCCTGGTATGCTAATTAATGGAAATGGCAGTTGTATTCATTACAGTTAAAACAATATACATTAATTATATTTACTATACTCACATTCTGATGTTATTTCTTACCACAGAAACAACACTAATCAAAAGACTCACCAAGATCAACAGAATGGATATTGTTCACCTCATTGAAACCAAGATAAGCAAGTCCATGCAGGAGGACACGTCATCACACACCTATGCAGAGATTGAGACGACCATTGCACTTGATCACAGTGAAGGTACAGTATATTTACATGCTAAATGAAAAGGTTACAAATCATGAGCGGACCACAGATAAATCACACGTTAATAACTATTATAGTCAATAAAATGTTAGATGCCTCTTCAGGTTTTTCAGCCCTTCATGACGACATAGACAGTCCCCAGTCCGGCAGGCGCACAGGCGGCACACCCAGTGGGGCAGGTTCAAGACAAGGGCCCCTTGTTGCATCCGAGGAGGACCTCACCTCCAGTATGTCATCATTAAATGAGACATCAGGGCGGGTGGAGACAGATGCTTCAGTAACCGGCCACCTAAGACACTTCCAGAAGGAGAAGCTACAGAAAGAGTTGGAGATGACACAGTAAGTCAGTAAACTAGCAAACTTCTAAGTGAACAGTAAATGAGTACGGTTAAAAGGGAAATCCACCCTAAACCACAATAAATCTTTAAGACATCTAGTTAGAGAATGTATTACTAGTCAATGCTATTTGAGTCATGGGTTATGTCATCGTGTGTGGGGGGGGTGTCAAAGCTAATTGGACATGTAACCTCATGTTTTGTTCCTCAGTTCTGTGGACAGTACATCAAACACTGGGTCTGAGAAGCCTGAGTCTCAGCACAGGGGCACATTCAAGCAAGTAAGTCCGTTCTTCACCCTGTACCGCACTTCCCCATACCAGCTTACCTCTCACATCCTTGATCCGGTCTACAAAGGACCCACCCCTCCCCACTCCCCATGTCTATCTGTCAAGCATTCTGAGGTGGGGGCACAGGGGGGTGCAGAGTGGGGCGAGTGGTCAACCAACCCTTCCCAGGAAAAAAGTGTCAACAAATGGTTGTTGTCGCCAGTGAGTCAGCAAGTGTCGCCTAATGGAAGTCGTAAGCATGTTTATAAAAGCTTTCCATTGTCCTGGACTGACTTCGAGGATAGTCTTACAGAATGTGACCGGGCCGAGACAGACTTCACTGAGCTTTCTGTAGAGCTAAAACATGATATAGTGGACTTCTCGTTCCCATCCACTCTGGTCACTATGACCCCGCAGACAACTGAAGAGGTCTCTGCGATGAGCAACATTCAAGCTGCATCTAAGGATGTAACAGTTCCGCAGTCTTTTCAGCTTCCTCTGACTTCTGACGATGTACAACCCAAAGAGACACATGGGATTTCCTCAGGGGACCATATTGACAATGTGTCGCGACGACTGTACAAAGTCCTGTTTGGTTATGAAGAGTCGACTAGTGAAGAATCCAAGAACATTTCAGAAATGGATTTAGAAGAGGTAGCGGGTGCCAGTGTGGTTTATGCAGAGACTTCCCCTACCTCATTGCATTTTATTGATGTAGAACTGCCTGGTCTTGACCAGAAAGTGATCTCCACTGAGCTTCAAGTTAGACCTGTTAAAGTCAGTCCCATGACCCAAGAGCCTATCAGTTTTGAGGTGGGTAAAGGATTGCATACATTATCTCAGATATCAGAGGTGTCAACAACCACTCATGTTAGCACTGCATTAATCCAGATGTCACATGGCTCAACTACCAGGCCCCCACATAAAGTACCAACTCCTCCACTGGCTGACTCAGCGACACTGCTAATACCAGGTGTAGAGCACACATTTGAGAGGACTTTACATACCACTCAATATAACCCTTCCTGTGAGGAGGGAACATATTTTACAGTCCTACCAGAGTCAGACCAAAGGCAGTTGCAGACAGAATCGATAGCCTACGAAACCGACAGAAGGTCGTCATCCCCAGACTCAGGGTCTGAGTATGCAGCCATGTATGTAGTGTCAATGCACGATCGATTATCTTCTCCAGAGTCTTTGATGTCAGATGATAGGTCTGGTTTCCAATCACCTGATTCACCCATTCCCGAGGGTCGCCCTTCAACACCAGACTCATTTATACTTTTGACTCAGAGTAGAGCCTCATCCCCTGACTCACTGTCATCTGTAACTGAACTTAGTCTTCTCTCGCCTGACTCACCCATACCTCACTTTAGACCCTTGTCCCCTCTACCACCCCCTGAATTTGAATGGCAAACTGGAGATTTAGCTGTTTCTGCTCCTGGACAAACATTCCTGTATGTCTCAGGTGCTGCCTGTAGCCTACTAGCACCAGGGCTAGCAGAAGACAGGCCATTGACGCCCATGGTTTCAAATAAGGGAAAGGATGAAAGACCAATATCTCCCTGTAGTGAACCTAGTTATGAACAATCAGTTTCACCTGAATATATAACATATGAAATGGAGGCCAGAGCTCTTTCTCCTGAATCAGTCACTCAGGAAACAGGAAAGTTAATTTTTACATATGATGAACCAGCATCACATGAGGCAAATTTAGAGAGGGGATCATCACCTGACTCTGTAGGATCAGTCGATGAGCATAGACCACTTTCACCTGACTCACCTGTACCTGACTTTAGACAGGCAATATCTGAATCGGTTATCTCCAGTACAGTCTATAGGTCATTCTCACCTGTATCAGAGACATCAACGGCTTCAGAAAAAGAATGTGTACATTTGGAAGATTTTGCCTTATGTCAGAGACCAGACTCCCCTGAATCTACACAATCAGTAGATGAACACAGTTCTCTATCTCCAGATTCAGTTGGTGTAACAGTATCTGAATCAGATATACATGTCAGTCAAACAGCAACACTGTTGCCAGGATACAGACTTGTGTATGATGCAGAGATTTGGAAGCTTATGTCTCAAATCAATGACCCACAATATCTAGGAGAGACCTACTGTAGTAAAACAGGAGTTCTTGAGTATGCTGGCATAGAGTGCAGAGAGATTTTCAAAACGGAAGGTACAACGTTATCAACAGAATCTCCAGATGAACCTCAGAAAGAGCTATTTGAATCTGATTTAGCTCAACATTCAATAGACCAAAATGACATACCATCTATATTAACAACAACAGTAAGTGAATCATGTGTAGATGTCCCTAGAAATCCATCAGTAACACCGCAAATGCCAAAAGAACCAACTGTGTCACCAATATCAGTATCTGAAGAAGGTGTACATGTCCCTGAATCAATAATAACAGTTCCAATTTACAAAATGAAGTATGATGCAGAGATTTGGAAGCTGATTTCTCCAATACATGACCCCCAGTATGTAGGGGAATCCCCTAAAACTGCAATGTTTGAGTGTACTGGGTGTATTGTTCATTCTTCAGAAGGAGTATCCTCGTCAACAGTTACAGAAGACAGATCACTCTCATCTGAGCCTGTGTTGAAATATAGGCCTTTGTCACCTGAGTCAGTTAAGATGACCGTTTTGAGATCTGATCTGGCAGAGTCAGTGACATCAATAAAATCATGTAAGTCTTTCTCCTCAGATTCCACGGTACCCCAATACTCACTGTTTTTCATTGAAAATCCTCAATCCTATCATTGCTCAATGTCACCAGAATCATTAAGTGAAACGGTTGAATCAAAATATTCAGTAGTTCTTGGTGTTGACTCCAGAACATACTTATCTGAATCAATAGGATCAGTCAGTGAGCATAGACCATTATCCCCTGAAACCCTTATACCTGATATTAGACAGGTAATATCTGAATTTGTTTCTTCCAGTACTGGCAGTATGCCATTCTCACCAGAATCAGAGACTTCAGCCACTTCAGAAACAGAGGTTATGGATGCTTTTGGGATCTGTCAGAGACCAGACACCCCAGAGTCGATAGTATCAGATACAGAGAAGCGACCACTATCTCCTGATTCAGTATCGGAGTACAGGACCATGTCACCTGAATCACTAAAGATAATGGAGGATATCAGAGCATCCTCACCACAATCTACAACATCAATGGATGAGTACAGATGTCTGTCTCCAGACTCTCCTCTTCCACAATATTTACAAAACTACCCAGAATCAATTATTTTAATGGCAGGAAGCAGATCATCATCACCTGTATCTGTATTGTCAGATTTGGGATCTGAAAATGAGTTGGTATTTAACTCAATGCATTTTGAGGACAGACCATCATCACCTGATTCAATAGCATCTGTAAATGAGTACACAGCACTTTCACCAGACTCCCCCATTCCTCAGTTTGGACAGCATCTCCCTGAATGTATTGTTGATTGTAGATCATCATCCCCTGAATCAGATACATCAGACACTGAATATGTATATTCAACATCAGGTTTAGTGATACACGTCCCAATGTATAAACTAGTGTATGATGTAGACCGTCGGAAACTGATCTCACCAATACTTGATCCCCAATATGTAGGTGAAACCTTTACAAGTAAAACAGGTATGTTTCAGTGTTGTGGAAGTAAAATAGAGTATGTAGATACATCAGAACTCCAAAGTCAAATTATATCATCTGAGTATGGTTTAAGATCACATTCTCCAGAATCCGTGAAATCAATGGACGAACTTAGATCTTTATCTCCGGACTCTCCTATTCCACAATATTTACAATATTTCCCAGAACCGATCGTTTGTATTTCCGGAAGCAGAACATCGTCACCTGAATCAGTGACTTCAGATGAATTTGAATATATATTTTCTGAAGCTTTTGCATTTTGGCAGAGAGCAGACTCTCCTGATTCAATAGCATCGGTAAACGAATACAGGGCCTTGACTCCTGATTCCCCAATACCACAGTTTGGACAAGAAACATCTCAATCTAACACATATTGTATTGGTCATAGTAGATCCACTTCACCTGAGTCATTGAAGTCAGATATTGAGTATGGACCTTTCATTTCTGGGGTATTATTTATCGAATGCAGACCAGACTCCCCAGAGTCGATAGTATCAGAAACAGAGAAGCGAACACTATCACCTGATTCAGTATCGGAGTACAGGACTATGTCACCTGAATCACTAAAGATACTGGAGGATATCAGAGCATCCTCACCAGAATCTACAACATCAGTGGATGAGTACAGATGTCTGTCTCCAGACTCTCCTCTTCCACAATATTTACAAAACTACCCAGATTCAATCCTTTGTATGGCAGGAAGCAGATCATCTTCACCTGTATCCGTATTGTCAGATTTTGAATATGACTCTGAATTGTCATTATATTCGTCAATACTTTTTGAGGACAGACCATCATCACCTGATTCAATACTATCTGTAAATGAGTTCAGGGTACTGTCACCTGACTCACCCATACCTCAGTTTAGTCAGTCATTATCTGAACCTTTTACAACTGCTGTTGAATACAGGTCAGAGTCACCTGAATCAGTGACTTCAGAAATTGAATATATAATATCTGAAGACTTTGCTCTTTGTCAGAGACCAGAATCTACAACATCCGTGGATGAGTACAGATGTCTGTCTCCAGACTCTCCTTTACCACAGTATCTACAATACTACCCACATCCAATCGTAGTTATGGCAGGAAGCAGATCAACATCACCTGAATCAGTAATGTCAGACAAAGAATATCAATGTCTTGATATTTCCTCAACAATCTACTCAGAGAAAGGTAGACGTGCATCACCTGATTCCGTAACGTCTGTAGAAGAACACAGGGCACTGTCACCTGACTCTCCCACCCCTGACTTCAGACAGTGTTTACCTGGGTCTGCTGTTATATATAGATCATCATCCACTGAATCACTGGCTTCAAGGTCTTCAGATGGTGAATACATTCAATCTGATACTCTTGGATTCTGTCAGAGACCAGACTCCCCAGAGTCGATAGTATCAGATACAGAGAAGCGACCACTATCACCTGATTCAGTATCTGAGTACAGGACCATGTCACCTGAATCACTAAAGATACTAGAGTATATCAGAGCATCCTCACCTAAATCTACCACATCAGTGGATGAGTACAGATGTCTGTCTCCAGACTCTCCTCTTCCACAATATTTACAAAACTACCCAGAATCAATTATTTTTATGGCAGGAAGCAGATCATCATCACCTGTATCTGTATTGTCAGATTTGGGATCTGAAAATGAGTTGGTATTTAACTCAATGCATTTTGAGGACAGACCATCATCACCTGATTCAATAGCATCTGTAAATGAGTACACAGCACTTTCACCAGACTCACCCATTCCTCAGTTTGGACAGCATCTCCCTGAATGTATTGTTGATTTTAGATCATCATCCCCTGAATCAGATACATCAGACACTGAATATGTATATTCAAAATCAAGTTCAGTGATACACGTCCCAATGTATAAACTAGTGTATGATGTAGACCGTCGGAAACTGATCTCACCAATACTTGATCCCCAATATGTAGGTGAAACCTTTACAAGTAAAACAGGTATGTTTCAGTATTGTGGAAGTAAAATAGAGTATGTATATACTTCAGAACTCCAAAGTCAAATTATATCTTCTGAGTATGGTTTAAGATCAGATTCTCCAGAATCTGTGAAATCAATGGACGAACTTAGATCTTTATCTCCGGACTCTCCTATTCCACAATATTTACAATATTTCCCAGAACCGATCGTTTGTATTTCCGGAAGCAGAACATCGTCACCTGAATCAGTGACTTCAGATGAATTTGAATACATATTTTCTGAAGCTTTTGCATTTTGGCAGAGACCAGACTCTCCTGATTCTATAGCATCTGTAAACAAATACAGGGCCTTGACTCCTGATTCACCAATACCACAGTTTGGACAAGAAACATCTCAATCTAACACATATTGTATTGGTCATAGTAGATCCACTTCACCTGAGTCAGTGAAGTCAAATATTGAGTATGGACCTTACATTTCTGGGGCATTTATCGAATGCAGACCAGACTCCCCAGAGTCGATAGTATCAGAAACAGAGAAGCGACCACTATCACCTGATTCAGTATCAGAGTACAGGACCATGTCACCTGAATCACTAAAGATACTGGAGGATATCAGAGCATCCTCACCAGAATCTACAACATCCGTGGATGAGTACAGATGTCTGTCTCCAGACTCTCCTTTACCACAGTATCTACAATACTACCCACATCCAATCGTAGTTATGGCAGGAAGCAGATCAACATCACCTGTATCAGTAATGTCAGACGAAGAATATCAATGTCTTGATATTTCCCCAACAATCTACTCAGAGAAAGGTAGACGTGCATCACCTGATTCAGTAATGTCTGTAGAAGAACACAGGGCACTGTCACCTGACTCTCCCACCCCTGACTTCAGACAGTGTTTACCTGGGTCTGCTGTTATATATAGATCATCATCCACTGAATCACTGGCTTCAAGGTCTTCAGATGGTGAATACATTCAATCTGATACTCTTGGATTCTGTCAGAGACCAGACTCCCCAGAGTCAATAGTATCAGATACAGAGAAGCGACCACTATCACCTGATTCAGTATCGGAGTACAGGACCATGTCCCCTGAATCACTAAAGATACTAGAGTATATCAGAGCATCCTCACCCCAATCTACAACATCAATGGATGAGTACAGATGTCTGTCTCCAGACTCTCCTCTTCCACAATATTTACAAAACTACCCAACATCAATTATTTTTATGGCAGGAAGCAGATCATCATCACCTGTATCTGTATTGTCAGATTTGGGATCTGAAAATGAGTTGGTATTTAACTCACTGGGTTTTGAGGACAGACCATCATCACCTGATTCAATAGCATCTGTAAATGAGTACACAGCACTTTCACCAGACTCCCCCATTCCTCAGTTTGGACAGCATCTACCTGAATGTATTGTTGATTGTAGATCATCATCCCCTGAATCAGATACATCAGACACTGAATATGTATATTCAACATCAGGTTCAGTGATACACGTCCCAATGTATAAACTAGTGTATGATGTAGACCGTCGGAAACTGATCTCACCAATACTTGATCCCCAATATGTAGGTGAAACCTTTACAAGTAAAACAGGTATGTTTCAGTATTGTGGAAGTAAAATAGAGTATGTATATACTTCAGAACTCCAAAGTCAAATTATATCATCTGAGAATGGTTTAAGATCAGATTCTCCAGAATCCGTGAAATCAATGGACGAACTTAGATCTTTATCTCTGGACTCTCCTATTCCACAATATTTACAATATTTCCCAGAACCGATCGTTTGTATTTCTGGAAGCAGAACATCGTCACCTGAATCAGTGACTTCAGATGAATTTGAATACATATTTTCTGAAGCTTTTGCATTTTGGCAGAGACCAGACTCTCCTGATTCCATAGCATCTGTAAACAAATACAGGGCCTTGACTCCTGATTCCCCAATACCACAGTTTGGACAAGAAACATCTCAATCTAACACATATTGTATTGGTCATAGTAGATCCACTTCACCTGAGTCAGTGAAGTCAGATATTGAGTATGGACCTTTTGTTTCTGGGGTATTATTTATCGAATGCAGACCAGACTCCCCAGAGTCGATAGTATCAGATACAGAGAAGCGACCACTATCACCTGATTCAGTATCGGAGTACAGGACCATGTCGCCTGAATCACTAAAGATACTAGAGTATATCAGAGCATCCTCACCTGAATCTACAACATCAGTGGATGAGTACAGATGTCTGTCTCCAGACTCTCCTCTTCCACAATATTTACAAAACTACCCAGAATCAATCCTTTGTATGGCAGGAAGCAGATCATCTTCACCTGTATCCGTATTGTCAGATTTTGAATATGAAGCTAAATTGTCATTATATTCGTCAATGCTTTTTGAGGACAGACCATCATCCCCTGATTCAATACTATCTGTAAATGAGTACAGCGCACTGTTCCCCGACTCACCCATACCTAATTTTCAACAAGGATTTTCTGACTCTATTACGTATTCTTGTGGGTATATTTCTACATCACCTGATTCATTGAGTTCCGATATTGAATATGCACCCTTCATTTCTAAAGTGTTCTATATTGAATCCAGACCAGACTCCCCTGATTCAATAGTATCCGATACAGAGAAGCGACCACTATCAGCTGATTCAGTATCGGAGTACATGACCATGTCACCTGAATCACTAAAGATACTGGAGGATATCAGAGGATCCTCACCCGAATCTACAACATCAGTGGATGAGTACAGATGTCTGTCTCCGGATTCCCCCATACCTCAATTTAGACAGGTAAAAGAATATGTTGTTTCAAACATGGGATATAGGTCATCGTCAGCAGAGTCAATATTGTCAGATACAGAATTGGATGCGGATCTATATGTACCTTTTTTCCAGTGTGATGATAGACCCTCATCAGTTGAATCATATGAATCTGTAAATATGTACAGGGCGCTATCCCCTGATTCACCCATACCAAAGTTCCAAATGTTATTAGTATCTTTCCTTCCAGTTGGGTATAGATCCTGTTCCCCTGAATCAGTGCTAGATTTTGAAACAGAATGTGAAACTGAAAAAGCACCATTTATTTTCCTGACTGAGGATAGAACAGACAGTCCTGATTCCATAGCATCGGTAGATGAGTTCAGACCTCTGTCAGCTGACTCACCAGTACCCCAGTACACTCAGTACAATATTTCTACGCCGGTGGATGGGTATAGATCAGCATCACCCAAATCTAAATTCTCAGACTGGGAGTCTGAAAATGATTTATTCTTATTTGCCCCAGTGCTTCTTAATGACAGGCCGTCATCACCTGACTCAATAGTATCTTTAGATGAATATAGTGCACTGTCGCCTGACTCACCCATTCCTCAGTTTAGACAGTTGAAAACTACGTCTGATGTTCCAAATGTAGAATACAGGTCATCTTCACCTGAATTAGTGACTTCGGATATTGAATATGCATCATATGCATCACTCATTCCAGAGTGTTTTGATCAGCGGCCAGACTCCCCAGAGTCGATAGTATCAGATACAGAGAAGCGACCACTATCACCTGATTCAGTATCGGAGTACAGGACCATGTCACCTGAATCACTAAAGATACTAGAGTATATCAGAGCATCCTCACCACAATCTACAACATCAGTGGATGAGTACAGATGTCTGTCTCCAGACTCTCCTCTTCCACAATATTTACAAAACTACCCAGAATCAATCCTTTGTATGGCAGGAAGCAGATCATCTTCACCTGTATCCGTATTGTCAGATTTTGAATATGAATCTGAATTGTCATTATATTCGTCAATGCTTTTTGAGGACAGACCATCCTCACCTGATTCAATACTATCTGTAAATGAGTACAGAGCACTGTTCCCCGACTCACCCATACCTCATTTTGGACAAGGTTTTTCTGACTCTATTATGTATTCTCGTGGATATATTTCTACATCACCTGACTCATTGAGTTCCGATATTGAATATGCACCCTTCATTTCTGAGGTGTTCTATATTGAATCCAGACCAGACTCCCCTGAGTCGATATTATCAGATACAGAGAAGCAACCAATATCACCTGATTCAGTATCGGAGTACAGGACTATGTCACCTGAATCACTAAAGATACTGGAGGATATCAGAGCATCCTCACCTGAATCTACAACATCAGTGGATGAGTACAGATGTCTGTCTCCAGACTCGCCTATTCCTGAATTTAAACAGGCAATACCTAACTCTTCCTCAATCACACAACACAGGTCGTCATCCCCTGAATCAGTGTCTTCAGGCTCTGAGTGTGAGCTAATGGTCATGTCATCTGCCATTCTGGAGAGCAGGCCTTCATCTCCCGATTCACTAGAATCCTTTAGCAGGAACAGACGGCTATCTCCTGACTCCCCAGTGCCCCAGTTTATGAGGATTTTATCTCAGTACTTCATGGAGCCCCTAGGCGATAGAACGTCTTCACCTGAATCTGTGTCATCAGACACAGCGTTTGTAGCGTTACCTCTGGATTACTGGGCCAATGTCCGCCGAAATCAGTCATCTCCTGAATCATGTGCATCTGATGAAGAGTTTGGTTTAGTTGTTAAAGGTACAAAAACAATGACATTTAAGTCAAGTACGTTCAGTCATGTGACATCTGTTTTAACAGCTGAGCATGTCCCATCATTGGGCGGCACTTTATCAGTGCCAGATGGCATTTTTGAAATAGAGCAGGGACAAATGCCCAAGACAGATCGAGGCTTACCAAGGGTAAGTGAACTAGTGGCAGAAATCGCCACTACATCTGTGGAACAGACACAGACCACGCGTGGTCTGGAGGATGCTGATGCCATCACATCAAGCCAAGACACTATTGGTTTGGGAGGTGTCAAAAAGTTCCAGAAAGACGTCCCAGTAAAGCAACCGCCAGTGCAGGTCCAGGATAGAAGAAAGGAGGAAGTAGATGTCATGACCCCTAGTGCTGATACAACAAAGATCCAGCAAGCCTCACAGAGGGTAAGAGAAAGTGCCAAAGAAAGCTGAGTTTGCACGTGCCATGGAATGACCCCCCATTCTAATGAAGATTGACAATAACACTGCGTGGACTAAATGAATGCCAGTGTCCAGCAATGCATTCAAGCATAATGGAGTGTATCTGTAGAATGTTGGTGTGTTCACAATGCACTTGTTTGTAGGGTGGTGTAACTAATCAATTTTGAATAATTTCAGAAGTAGCAATAGTTGTGTGGAAGCATGTCACGTCTGTGCTAGTCACTGCGACTTGCTGCTGAATTGCTTGGTTTATTCAGCAAAATTCTTGCTGTGATTTAATTGTTGCATAGTGTTGTGGGAGATAACTACTAATGGGACCTGTGTTAAACAAGTACTCTGATTTTAGTGTGATGTAATTTGTTGATGGGTGTCATTGGTGCGTGTCAACTTACTGGCTGTAACATCACATTTGAAGTATTCTTTTTCAAGTGATGTCAACGTTTACTTCCAGACTCCATCTGAAAATGCCAAGGAAATACATTTGAAGACCCGATATGAAAAGATACCAAGTAAATCAGAATCTACCATGGTAATGGAAAGTACTTCACAAAAGCAAAAAGCATTACAAGTCCTGAGTCAAGAAACCAGCATTTCAGGTTCTAAGCTAAAGACAGATTCCAAGCATCTGATAACTACACCGTTGCAGATCATTGACCAAGCCAATTTAAATACTCATAGGGCAGTGACGCCCAAGCTGAAATGGTTTGACTCTGCATATCAGCAGCTCTCTGACTGGACTGAACTTACACAAGAGGAATTTGAAGAGGATCAGTCGGATGAGTTATTTTCACCGATGTCGAGCCAGTTGCTTGTACCACCTGATTATGAGGCTGTGTTATCTGAAGGGCAGCCTCGAAGGGTCTCAGAGTGTAGCCAGGCATCTCCTACAGACATGAGTCCAGTTTCTCCAGTGTTCAGTGAATCTCTGTCAGATAACGGTGAGGTCTCAATGACCACCTTGACCTCCAAGTCTGCTGCACCTGGACCTGCAGAACCCTTTGAATTCTCTCCGGATTTTAAGCAAGTCCTCTGTGAATTTGAGAAGACACTGTCCTCATTTGAGCCAGTTGTCCAATCAAATTCCACCCAGGAAGACTCAGACCTGGAATTCTTCGACTGCAAAAATGACTTCTCCGACTTCTCCGAGACAGATGACCTAGAGCCAGTGGAACCAGAGCTTGTCTACTGCATCGACGAGCCTCCGTCACCGATGCCCTCAGTCAGCACCCCAGAAACAGGCTTCCGAAAACGGAGTCGTGTGTATGGTACACAGTTCCTACAAGTGGATGACCAAAAGCGCTTCTCCTCTGGCAGTGAAAGTCTTGGGGATTATGGCATTGATGATAGGTCAGAAAGTGAAACTATACCCATGTGTGAAGAGCTTCCTTCCAGGTCGCAGGCAGGGTATGATGATGATGAAGATTCCTTGGGTCGGGTAAGAGGTTGAGCATGACGACTGCATCCTGCTCTGGCTTGCGTCCCAGCTTCTGATTGCAGTGTTAGCTACCTCAATCCATAGAAGACATCAGCTGACTCAAACACAGGGACTAATACAAGGAGCTTACAAGTGGTGTGCTTGCATGTGTGTGTACTTACCAAAAAATTAACTGCAAATAAAACTACAAAGAGGAGTCACTGTCCAACACAATGGAATAAGCAAATGGAAAAAAAACCTGACCAACATGGAACACACTAAGACAATGCTTGTTTATACATATTTTTCTGCTACGGGTATCTTACACAATGAACAATACATTTGAATTCTGTAAAATATTTTTGTAATAGTCATAATACCATCACTATCAATACTTACTCCACATCAACAATCCACACAATTCTTTTTTGACGCTTTAACTACAGGGACCTTTGAAATATAATTTTCACATCTTGCATGGCTGGTTTTGTGAAATTATTTGAAGACTGTGCCTTCTCTTCATCTTCCAGTCCCAATATCATTATATAGAGCCGCTCCCATATTCATAAACTTTTATTTCCATCAAGTCTACCATATACATACTGTAGAAGGCCCTGTCAGGCATTCATCTAAGTGGAAAGTCCAAAATACTTCAACTGACAAGTGAAAAGAAGGGACATGATTGCGTGCCGTTTTATTTGCCTTCGGCAAATGTGCCTGCAGTAACTAAAAAAACTTTGCAACATGTTATGTATTGTATACCATGATCACAATGGCTGTGTGCTGTCTCATCAACAATACATTTGAATTCTGTAAAATATTTTTGTAATAGTCATAATACCATCACTATCAATACTTACTCCACAACATTCCACACAATATATTTGTTTGACGCTTTAACTACAGGATCTTTGAATTTTAATTTTCACATCTTGCATGGCTGGTTTTGTGAAATTATTTGAAGACTGTGCCTTCTCTTCATCTTCCAGTCCCAATATCATTATATAGAGCCGCTCTCATATTCATAAACTTTTATTTCCATCAAGTCTACCATACACATACTGTAGAAGGCCCTGTCAGGCATTCATCTAAGTGGAAAGTCCAAAATACTTCAACTGACAAGTGAAAAGAAGGGACATGATAGCGTGCTGTTTTTTCTGCCTTCGGTAAATGTGCCTGCAGTAACTCAAAAAAATGTGCAACATGTTATGCTACGTATATGATGGCTATGTGCTGTCTCATAGGAGATAAATGAGGAGCTAGGTTTGCTGTCGTCGGATAGCTCAGAGGAGGAGGTCGTGACCACCAGGGTGGTCCGTCGCAGAGTTATCATCCAGGTATCCGGTTTGGACAGCATGGGGTGGGGGAGGGCCCTGCTGGGTGTGCAATGGTACTGGGTTAAGACAGGAGTTGAGTTTTAAGTTTGTGAGAAGTTGTGTTGTACTTTGGCAAATCCCTGTCTTAGAATTGTCATGATTTTTTTTGTACTGCAACGTCATATTCCTTCAAATAGTTTTCCTTGACATTGATTATGTCATTATAGTCTTAGAAAATAGTTACAAATCGACATAGTCAAGTCGCTTTGTTTCCTTTTGGAATGGGGCTTACAACGTTTAAACCGGCTCAAATGTGCCCCTGTCTTGGATCAGTGAACTGACGGATTATCGGTCCTACTCTTTCCCCAGGCAGATGACCACCCAGACATCCCTCCACAGACGGTTACAGAGGAACAGTACACGGACGAGCGTGGCAACATGGTCACCAAGAAGGTACTGTAAAGGAACATCTTTCATGTACATTCAATGATTCTCAGATGCTCAACTTCACAATACGTACAGATTAAAGGTACGCTCCAGATTCTCAAACACCTCAAATTTGTTCCGGTCATGTTTCCGACATGACAGTTCTCACCTTCTCACCATGTTTGGTAATTCCCAACTCGGCCACCGTATGTTTTCCAAATACCTTTGATTAAGTCACTGCAACATTTTTTTACAGTACATCTACAGTTGTGGTCAAATGTTCTGAGAATGCCACAAGTATTGGTCTCCACGAAGTTTGCTGCTTCAGTGTTCTTAGATCTTTTTGTCAGTAGATACTATGGTATACTGAAGTATAATTAAAAACATTCCGTAAGTGTCAAAGGCTATTATTGACAATTTCATTAAGTGTATGCAAAGAGTCAATATCTGCAGTGTTGACCCTTCTTTTTCAAGACCTCTGCAATCCGCCCTGGCATGCTGTCACATTTACAACATCCTGTCTGATGGCAGCCCATTCTTGCATGATCAATGCTTGGAGTTTGTCAGAATATGTGGGATTTTGTTTGTCCACCTGCCTTTTGAGGATCGACCTCAAGTTCTCAATGGGATTATGGTCTGGGAAGTTTCTGGGACATGGACCCAAAACTTTAATGTTTTGTTCCTCGGGCCAATTAGTTGCCTTATGGCAAGGTGCTACATCCTGCTGGAAAAGGCATTGGTCATCACCAAACTGTTCTTGGATGTTTGGGAGAAGTTGCGTTTGGAAGATGTGTTGGTACCATTCTTTATTCATGGCTGTGTTCTTAGGCAAAATTGTGTGTGAGCCCACTCCATTGGCTGAGAAGCAACCCCACACATAAATGGTCTCAAGATGCTTTACTGTTGGCATGACACAGGACTGATGGTAGCACTCACATTGTCCTCTCCAGGCAAGTTGTTTTCCTGCTGGCTCAAACAATCAGAAAGGGGATTCATCAGAGAAAATGACTTTACCCCAGTCTTCAGCAGTCGAATCCCTGTACCTTTTGCAGAATATCAGTCTGTCCCTGATGTTTTTTCTAGAGAGAAGTGGCTTCTTTGCTGCCGTCTTGACACCAGACCTTCCTCCAAAAGTCTTCACCTCACTGTGCTTGCAAATGCAGTCACACCTGCCTGCTGCCATTCCTAAATAAGTTCTGCACAGGTGGTGCGCCGATCCCGCAGCTGAATCATTTTTAGGAGATGGTCCTAGCGCTTGTTGGACTTTCTCGGGCGCCCTGACTCCTTTACAACAATTAAACCTCTCTCATTGAAGTTCTTGATGATCTGATAAATGGTGGATTCAGGTGCAATCTTACTAGCAGCAACCTTGCCTGTGAAGCTCTATTTGTCTAAAGCAATGATGATGGTACGTGTTTCCTTGCAGGTAACCATGGTTGACAGAGGAGAACAATGATCAAGCATTATCCTCTTTTTAAAGCTTCCAGTCTTTTATTCTAACTCTATCAGCATGACAGAGTGCTCTCCAGCCTTGTCCTCATCAACACTCTCACTTGTGTTAATGAGACAATTACTGACATGATGGCAGCTGGTCTTTTTGTGGCAGGTCTGAAATGCAATGGAAAGGTTTTTTTGGGGATTAAGTTCATTGTCAAGGCAAAGAGGAGACTGTGTGAAAATAGAAATTTTTGTCATTATCTAAACTTTTGACCATGACTGTAGATATGTTCATTTTCTCTTCCTGATATTTATTTGTCCCATTTTATTTTCCTATCGACTCGATTTAAAGATCGACTTGCTTCAAAACTAACATTTTGTATTTTCAAAAATTTTGCAGTGACATAACCAAAGGATTTTGGAAAATTTACGGTGGCAGATTTGGGAAGGGAATTACCAAACGTGGTGAAAAGTTGAATTTAGTGACAGGAGTCGGAAACATGACGGGCACAATGATTTTGAGGTGTTAAGTGGTCTGGAGTGTTTCTTTAACAGTTGATCTTAATAACAGATTCAATCAGAAATCCTGTTACATGCTTTACAGGCAATGTCTGCATGTATTATATTTTATGTATATTATTTAAAAAGTGGCTCAATGGGAAATTGGCTTTAAAATATGCAATTCCTGTAGGTAGTTAAATGGCATCCAACTAAATTAAAGCCCTCGCCATGCAGCTGTGGCGTATACCAGTGAAAATATCCGCTTGGTCTCTCCGCAGGTAACGCGGAAGGTGATCCGTAAGTACGTTTCTCCAGATGGGGTGGAGAGGCAGGAGGTCACAATGGAGGGCTCGCACCAGGAGATGGTCAGGGTGGAGGAGGGAGACGGTTTCTCCAAGGTGGTGAAGAGGACAGTGGTCCGGAGTGAGGGGGATCAGACTGAGGTCAGTCTGTCAAGTCAGTTCATCTGTTAGTCTGTCAGGCAGTCACTTTGTCAGTTATGATCTTGAACATTACACTCTAGATATTTTGCAGCCTTTTGTAGAACCATACAGATCTCTCAAACTCGCATAGGGTCTCATTTCACTCTAAATGTCATTAAATTTTGGTTGTTCTTGATTAGTTATTCATGTTAATTAAATTATTATTTTTTAAATAACAGTTTGCCTTTATCCTGTTATCTGAGCCTTTTGTACCCTTCGATATGCATCGTCATATGGGGTCGGTCTCTAGCTCGCACAAAATACTGTACAAGGGATCTGTAAATTGCTACAGAGTGTTGAGCGTGTTTATTTATATATTTTTTATTTAACCTTTATTTAACCAAGTTGAGAACAATTTATCATTTAAAATGGCCACCTGGCCAAAATAAAGCAGAAAAGTGCAAGTTGAGACAGAGTTACACCTGAATACAAAGTACGCAAGACTTACACAATGGATTACAATAAAAAACTATCAAAATTAAACGAGAAACAGTGTAAGTATTTCTACAATTATGCTGTGTTCCAGACACAATTTTTAGTCCGTAAGTTACCACTTCAAGTCACGACTTACAACCTGGTAGCGTTCCAGGCAAAAGTCACGACAACAATAACCGACCCATCACAGCCAATGCCTACCGATGACGTTGACATTAACAAGCGCTAGCTGATACTAGCAATTTCTAGTCGGCAACCTATTTTGGGCTTCATTTAATAAACATAACCTGTAGTAGTACACAATCGTATGTGTATTGTTTTAATTACAATGTGCAGAATTACTTTGCATTGTCTATCTATGTCTATTAATTTCTACTTAACACCGTTAACTAACCGGCGCCTGTACAGCATCAACAGGGGTCCTCATTTGTAGTTTGTGTGTGTGACGTCTAAAACTGTAACTGGGAGTACAACGATTTGGTACAAGTTCACGAGTAGTAAGTTACGGGTTTGACTGCCGTTCCAGGGCACTTTCACCGGTAGAAGGTTGTGAAAACAAGAGTTATGGGTTGCCTGGAATGCACCATCAGTGTAACAGAAATCTGAGTTTGAGAGGTAGATCAATTGGTGTGTGGCAGGCAAATACAATGTAATTAATTAACACTTGAGCATGACTGTACAAATGGATATTGTGCAAATAACAGATGATAAAAAAAGCTAAAGCGCTAGATCAGATGGGGAGAGGTAGTGTACATGTGAGGGGGCTGGTCAGCATGTGCAATGATCAGACAGAAGCTCTGATAATCGTGATTTCTGTCAGCCTTTGCAACATACTCTATCGGTGAACCCTATGTTTGACTTTTGCAGTTGACCTTTTCGGAGCCCCTTGCCCTGGGAGCAACCATGGCCTCGGACTTCGAGTCGGAGCATGTGCAGGGCCGAAAAGTCAGCAAGGTTGTCAAGACGACGGTGGTGACAGGTGAGAGGATGGAGAAGCAAATGGGTGACCCCTCACTGGCTGCAGACCTCCCCACGGCAAAAGACGACTTTGAGAAGGTCAGTCCGTCTGTCTGACATCGCGCTAGAAGTTTCTTTTCAAACTCTTTGGCTTACGTAGGGTCAGATGGGTTACAGAGTTTTAGAACACTTTGTAACAATCCATCGAAATGGTTCTTGCCAGTGCCGTTTGCTGGCGATTATTGTGGTTACGACCATAATGGCAGCATAAATTTAGAGAGACGCTGTAGGATGCTTTGTTTTGAAAATCTTTTTCCTTGTTCTGTCACATCCAGGCATTAAGTTATGCTGGAGGCTTTGGGAAAATGGAACTTCCTCATTTAGTAGAGAAAGAGTTTGTGAAGGATGACGGTTCTGTGGTCAAAAGGTTGGAACAGCATGGGTGTGGTGATTAATAAACCCCAGGTGTTCGTGTTGGTATAAACACTTTTTCTTCCCTGAGGGAATTATCTGAACGCATGGTGTGAACACATCATTATCTTAACCATTCAGAATATGTAAAGCATATTAAACTACTACATTTCGGACCTGACCATGGCACCAATCAAGGGGCTTGAGTAAGATGAGTCAAACTGATACTGTTCCTGATGGTATGGAGTGAGTTTTTCAGGCTTGAGTTAGCTAGAAAGGTTTAGATTCATATTCATACTTTGCAGTCACGTCATTACCATGGATACCTGGAGGGCAAGAAACGCCGGTAAAATGGTGATTGGAGTTGAGATATTTAAATCTATCGAGAATCCGTCACCTTACTGTACACCGCACAAACAATGAATGCCTACAATAGTACGGATACTAACTAACTTTTTTCAAGAGGGAATGGGTTAACAATGCTGTCGTAGCTGAAAAACAGGAATACCTTCATAATCAAAGCAAAGGTGTTACTTGTTAGCTAGCTTCCCACTAACGTTTGCTAATCTGTTCCGTTGTGATGAAGTCTTATCTGAATACGTACACCCTGCCTACGCTAAAATGTCCCGGTTTACACCAACCGATATGAAATTGTCCCGGTTGTCAGAAAGTACATAGCCGACATGGTCTTATTATAGCCCGATCATTAACTAAACCCATGTAGAAAGACTAATCAAATTAGAGAAGTGACTTAAAAAACATTTGTGTGTGTTGTTGGTTAGAATAAGCACACTGGTAACACTTTACCGTAAGGGCACATGAATTATTGTGAATTCATGCATGAATTAATTGATGTATGTATTATTACTACTACTATCTGGCACGTCGTTTTCACCCTAAAACACCAAATTTCGTATGGTAAAACTGGCGAGGTCACCTAGCTTACTAGGTTTCGATGCTAGGAGAATGATGTTCTTGCCTGCCAGCCAGTAGTTGTGACGTCACGTGTAAAGTATGAATTACAACTAACCAACATTATTTAGGGCATCGTATTGGTCTGAAGGCCTGTCAATTAATCTAACAATCCTTTTTCTTTTCTCTCTCCCACCTCTTGCTCCTGCCCATCTCTCTCCCCAACTTCTCCAGAACCGAGATGTGTAAGTCTCGTACCCAAAAGAGGACTGTGGTGAGGGACGCCCAGGGTAAGCACGTGCACCTGGAGCAGCTAGACGACACCCCAGAGACCATGCATCCAGACGCCCTTCAGCAACACCTGCATCTGCTGCTCCAACGCTACTGTGCCGAGGAGGAAGAGGGAGAGGAGGAAGAGGAGGAAGAGAAGAGAAAGAACAAGTAATGGGCTGATTTGATTTGCTGGCTGAGATGTTCTTCTATTTTGGTCCCGCCCCTATGCTGCATAAGCCCCACCCCCTATTAAGGAAGAGCATATGAACTGTTTTCCACTGTCTGACCTTTATCCCTGGCCTGCTAAAGACACCGGATTGCTTTTTCGTTTGACCTTTTGAACACTTTGTTTTGTTTCGTGATTTATTTGTTGATTACCTTTTGACTCTTCCCATTTAATTTGCTCATTTTGTGACCAAAGATTGCTCCTCCCTTTCTCATTGGGCGATTTTGTTTTGTTTTAGGGGCTTATTACCTTTTTGGGTTACATTTTTTTGGTAAAACAAACAAAACGCAACAAAAAGAAAAGGTAAATGACCATGACTTGTTGAAGATGGAAACCTCGGATGTTCACCTCATGCACAGGCCTCTTCCCGTAAGGAACGATTGTACACTTTTGTAAATAAAGGAAGGAACATGCTGGAACTGGGAGAAAATTATTCCAACAGACATTTATAAGCATTTATTATATATGCCCCACTATACCTGCTGTAAACCTACTTGCACCAAACAATGTCAATTCAAGGGTCAAGGGTGAAAGGTTCTAGAACCTAGAAATGTTATTTCCACATACAAGTCAGTTGTAACAGTTTTGGAAAGATACTGTAAAAAATGGAGTGAATGCCATAATCTTGTAACAAGGATCAGATAAGAAGCAGATAAGAACACTTTTTGATTGTAACCACTATTTAACGGCTAATCGCCCCCTCCACATAACCCTAGGCTACATTTGGGGTCTAAGTTGGCTCAAGACGGTAATGTTTACTAATGTGTAGTTGAGCTTTGTGGACACACGATCAGCCCCACACCCATGTGTTGTAAATGTCATTTTTCTTGTTTATACCCATCTATCTTTGTTTCTGTCTCGTGTGTATTAACACATGCTTCTACAACAGTGCACGTGACCACCTGTGTGCGTGTGCGAACAAGAGTGTGATGGTGTGTTAATATTCATCATCAACATTGTGATCATCAACGTTTTCTGAAAGCAGCTTTTCTCTTTTCATTGTCTTTTATGTACAGTGCGAGCACTTATCCTGCATTAGCGCACCTGGGTCATAACCCTAGGAGTGTCTGCCCTTCTACCCCCCCCCCCAGTAGCGCTTTAACCCAAATTCGTTTCAACTCCCATTCACTTCACCCTTTATGATTGTCTACAGTAGGTTTGATTAGGCCTGTTAAGTTTGTACGAGCAAAGGATTTGAAAGAGAAACGCCTCAGAGGCAGCACGGTGTGGTTTTCTTTAACTGTTGTTGACTTTCTTATGTTGTTGTTGGTATCAAAATGGCATCCAATAAATGATGACGACCTGAAACAAACAAAAAAAATTGCCACATCCATCTCAAGTTTCTGACCAATCCTTTTTGGTCTGCTGTGCTTCCTGTTTACCTTTAATGGTACAACAGAACCGTTCTTTATGTTAGAGCAGCCGTCGGACCCCTGTAGATGTGCTCAAAGGATCTTATACAGTTGTGGTCTGGATGGCAGCTATGCGACTGATTGAGGAAGGGGTGGAGCTCGAGCTATATGGTTGGATGGCCAGGGGGCGGAGTTTGTGACAGGTAAGGAGCAATGTTAAAGTTGGAGGATGGATGGATAAGGGGCAACAAACACAATTCAAGGTCTCTGTTTAGAATCTCCCTTTTTTCAAGTTTTTAAACCTCCAATCTGAACTAATTTACATTCTATAATTAACCGTTATTGCCTAATCATTTCTTCTGACAGTACAGATTGAAAAGACCAAAACAAATCCTGCTAGAGGGTGTTTGGGCTTAAGAATGACAGTTGGCCTGACATAGTTCAAATCCCAGATGTGTGTTGTTGTTTTTTTAACAGTTCTTGCCTAAAGAAAAGGTTTGTGTTATATATGTAAATTGGGTCCAGACTGACTTGAAATAACTCATCAGTGGAGCTGGGAATGAAAATCGGATCAGTCTCCTGGCAGCATAATCAACTTAAATCAAGATTGTATGACGTTGGACCTAATTTACAATCAGGCAGGTTCCAGTGCGAAGGAAGTCCCTTGTGCAAACGTAGAGACTTTGCGTTTTCATTTCAACCACGCTGGGGTGCAGTTGTTCATTTCTATTGATTAAATAAAGCCTTTAATTTCTATTTGTGGAGTCACCTGATTTCAGATGAAAACAAGAAAGGGACTTTCAATTTAAACCCGTCGACCGACAAGTTGCCATTGTTCACATTGCTTCACTTCTGAAATGCTCTGAAAAACGTTACAAATGCAGAAAACAAAAGTGAAATGACAAGGGGCTACGGTGGCTTAAGCTGGCTAAAAAGCATTGTTGGTGTTATTGGGAGGGCAGACCATCTATGTAACCCACATTAAAGGACAATTCCGGAGGAAAATGAACCTAGGGGTTAATAACACATTAGTACAGAGGTGACCGTTCTCTGGGATATGTTTTCATGCTAATCGAATGTGCCCAGTTTTAGTGCAAACTGATAATTACCTTATAATGCTAATTGTGAGGGCACGGATGAAGTAAAAATAAATTGCTCTTTTATACCACTAACAAAGCTCAAAATAGCACCACACTTACCACGGTAGCATTGAGAACTTTGTAAGTGTACAGACAGTTTATTGAAAAGATACAGCATATACAGCCAAGCGCCATCTTCGGAAAATAGACCTGACCAGTGAAACCACAAACTCTGTGCTACGTGAGCAGAACTGTAAGCAAATTGTGTTTGATTTTATTTCACATTGCCAGCTGTAAGTCTTGTTCATTGATCTGCATGAATGACCGCAAAACCTCTTGCCATGGAAGATTCCAAGTCACAGTTCAGCTCACGGCATTCATGGTTCGACTGGTCGAGTCTGTTTTCCGACAATGGCGCCTGGCTGTATACATGAATGGTACTGTCTTTTAAACTATATTTTTAATAAACTGTCTGTACACTTACAGAGTTCTCAATGCTTCAGTTTGCATGTAGGGACCCTCATTATGCTACCGTGGAAGTGTGGTGCTATTTTGAGCCTTGTTAGTGGTATGAAATAGCTATTTTTACTTCATCCATGCCCTCACAACTAGCGTTATAAGGTAATTATCAGTTTGCACTAAAACTGGGCACATTCGATTAGCATGAAAACATATCCCAGAGAACGGTCGACTCGGTACCAATGTGTTATTAACCCCTAGGTTTATTTTGCGCCGGTGTTGTCCTTTAAGGTTTCCCACCCTTACCAGTTTAATGTGTGTGAAAGTAATCAAGTGAGAAAAAACTGTCACATCTGATTGGAGGAATCTGCATCTTGTTTCCATGGTGATAATATTATACATATATATATATAAATATCTAAGAGGGCATGCATTAGTAATTAAACTGATAAAAATAGGAAGAAAAAGAAAAAAAACATTGCTAACAGAACAGCATCAGTGTGTACATGGCGGAAAATAAAAATGTACATCTGTCAAATGTGTATGAGTGGTTGTTATTCATCCTTCCCTAACCCTGAGGACTAATATTAAGTCATATACAAGTTCAATTTCATCACACCAACATTACAATATGGGCAAAATGGCAAGGAAATAAGATATTTGGCAGAAATCACACATTTTATTTGATACTTTTTAAAACATGTAGCAGTCCTTTCTGATTGTGGCAACTATGTAGACTGTCCGCTAGCGTAGCTTAACATTATAAAAGAAACAATAGTGATCAGGGTCAATGTCTCCTCATATCGGCTGGACACACAACTGCCGGGTGAACTATAGTAACTGTGTTTAACGCCACGGTAGTTTTTCATATTACTAACCTAGAATCGTTTCCCCCAAACACTTTTTTAACATCAAATATTCTGTGGTGACCATTATTCCATTGTATATTTAATTCTCTTACACATTTGTTGGCAAACCGAACATACCCGAACACACTAACTTAGGAAAAGTCTCTACTACTGTATATGGATAAACCTGAACACAATTACTTGATAATGGTCCCATTTCCCTCTGAATAAAGCATTGTGTGCTACACTTTCTTAAGGATGACTAACATTTGGGAATTTCCGTGGCAACAGGGGTGAATAACAGGTTAAATTCATCCATACGTCCTGGAAGATGTACATGGTGTGGACAGATTAATGAACCACGCACGCACTCACTACACGTTGACAGATTCCATAGTTCCACCAGTATATACAAGGACTGTAATAAACGATAAACAATTATCCGACAGGAAAACTATCAGTTCCACAATATAAAAAAACAGAAAATATATATAACCAATAATATTCACAATTATCATCCTTATGAAAATATCATGATTTCACTTGTTCCATGTCATACGATGGCCGTGTAATGTTGACATTATCTAGTTTACATTCTATTATCCTGACTTCCTCACGTCTCACACAATGGGTAAGTGGAGACATCACAGCAAATCCCGGGCTGACATTTCTTCCTTGATGGCCAATTGTCGATTGAATTTCCCAGTAAGCATACGTAATATTTAACAATGATGAAAAAATAATTAAAGATTGTAAACTAAGCTCATGTATGAACAGTTTAATACTCCAGATGCTAAGTGAAGATATAGAGATTCACATCAACCACAAGTCTATACATCACCAAAACAAAAGCAAGCTCATGTTTGTCGTTCACTAATGTTCTCAGATTATTTTGTGATTTCTGAACGAAAACAGACTGTGATATGTTGGTCACTGTCCCTTTAAGGCTAAACTGATATCTCTGACAGTCATTGGGATTGTTGTGCAATGGAATAATGTACTGATGAGTTTGTGTCAGGTCACCATGCGTCTCTAACAATGATAATATTGAAACAGAGCCTTGTATTACCAGTATTAAGACTGAAAACCTCTCCAATATGACAAGCATACTTCACATATACATCATCAACATCTCTGGCTGGTATACAATTTCCCATGATATTCAAATGAACATGTTTAAAAAGATGAAAGCAGAATAATAAAAAAGAAAACGACATGTTTAATTATAAATGTCCTGCAATGCAACAGAATAATGAGGAGCAATGCGATAAAACCACATTTCTCTCTGAAATATTTAAGTCAAGATTGTTATTTTTTCCTATTCATCTTTTGCGAGAAGAATCTTCAGTCCAGCAACGATGATCTGTAAACAACACTCAGAGGGTGGAGTTATAACGCAGGGCTGGGATTGGATGAGGATGTGACAGACACTTGGTAGGCGGGGCCCATGGGTCTGCAGATGGCTGCATGTTAGAGGGTTATTTCAACTGCAAGTGGAAAAAAAAAAAAGAGTTAAAAAAAAATATATATATATGACATATATGTTGTAAAACAATAAATAGTTTGAACTCAGCGATGGTAGCAAAAGCAAGCTTGCTACATAGCTGTAGGACTGGGTTAGGCTGAAGCCACAGGTGAAGACGGCCAATCACTAGCTGGTTGGCAGTTAGAGCAGGAGAGATACGATGGTCACCCCACCATCTTTCTCTCACCCTTGATCTCAGCTTTAGCCCGCCCAATTAAAACATTTAAAACACGCTCGATCTGGCAAGAGAAAATTTCAACAAATTTAAATATAAATTTTGGGGTTAGAACAAATGTTCTGACTGCAATTGAACAATACCTCCCATTTCTGTGGCTTGGCCCAACAAGATTAATTCATATTCACTAGCCAGATTTTCTATCAACTCCTGCAGAAAACGTTACATTTCGCACATCTCAAAGGGAGTGTACATTACACAGGGTCTCCGCCTAGATGTCGCTTGAGCCGCCTAAAGCAGCTGAAAGTCCGTATTGAAACACAGTTTTGAAACAGAAGCAGCAAAAGCATGGATTTTATATATAAAAATAAATAATTAGCAGCAGACTGTCAAAATGAAGACCAGAATGAATGTGTTTGATTTAACCAGTTAGGGTTAACAGGGCCAACGCAGAACCAATCACCTTACTTTGTGGGAACGGTGGGCGAGCCGGACCGGTGGAAATGGATGTTCTGCCACTTGGAGTCTCGGCGGTGCCAGATACGGGTCTCCTCTGACTGCATGGTGCGTGGCATGCCACTAGCATCCATGTACTGGGTGAGGCGGATGTAGGCGATGCACGCTGCGTCGTCGCCGATCAGATGCACGTGGGGGTTGAGCAGGATGGTGTGGACGGGGCTTTGCTTGCCCCTGGACAGAGCTGGAGACGGGCGAATTCAATCAGTGCACCGTTAAAATGATTCATGCTTTAGACGCTACTGATTTTGTAGTGATCGTATGTTGATTCTCCCTGCTACAGGTATGCAAGAGGCTTTACCGTTCTCGAAGTAAAACCTGTGAAAGTCTGTTCCCTCCACTAGGTTTCCCAAGGCCTCCGGTTCAAAAGAGGTGAGGCCGGGGTCACAGATCTTCCTGTCGACATGAAAAAACGGAAGGCATACATTTTCAACAGTGCATTGTCGTCACAACGCAGTGACATGTCTGTAATACGGTTTGCGGTGACACTTGTAGATACTAACGTGTAGGCTTCGAAGTCTCCATTGTTGATGGCCTCGATCAGCTGCTCCGTCACTTTGATGATCTCCTGCTTACGGGCTGAGAGAGACAGAGGTGTATTTCAAAGTGGACCACGGCATGAACCAAGATGACTGTTTCTTCACTACACTCAAGTTCAATGTCAAATGTGCAGAACATAGCAGATGTTATTGCGTGTACAAGTGAAAATCTTGTGCCATGTCTCCAACAATGCAGTAATAATACAAAAAGTAAACACAATGTCTATCAGTAAACAATAAGATTAGGGACTAGGGATTCAAGCATACAATATGTACAGTCTGTACACAGACAGTTAAAGTAAACTGCAATTAAATTTGACAATTAAGGGGCAATAATACACACACACACACACACACACACACACACACACACACACACACACACACACACACACACACACACACGTCTGTACAAATGACCCTTTTTCATGACCAGGTTTTGAGATCTCTGGTTCAGTGGATCTGTTGATTTTGTGGCTTAAAGCAACAGGTGACATATTCAAAAGGATAGTGGCTACGTATGCTGATAATGTTCAACAACCCTCCCTATTTTCCAATTGATTGTTCAATACAGCACATTTTCCATGATTTAAAAAGCATTATATACTGTAGTAAATGTATTAAATGCCATTCTGTCCCAAAACTGTATAGTCGTTGATTGATGTAAAAGACATGGCACATAAACGTGGTCGGCGCACAGATGTGAAAGCAACTAGAAACTACGCAGGCAGTAGCAATTAGCGTCTGGATTCTCGTAGCGACTAAACCAGAGGAATCGCAAGTCACTAACAGTTGGTGGTCCCAAAAACACAGCATGAGGTGAGCTAGCGATCGGAGGAAAACTGGACCCCAATGTGAGAGATTCATGGAAACTTGCATCAAAACGAGTCCCTGAAAAACATATAAAATTATTTAAAGATGCTTTTTCTTAAAATTGCGACCTTTGCCTCCTCCCTCTGGATTAGCTATAAGTTTTAGTATGTTCTTCAACATCAAATCTCAGCTCATCAGGAATCTTGTACAGTCAGTTCTTTGCTTCTAGGAACACTGTTCCACAACGGAAGCAAAATACTTCAAGAGAGACTACAGATACCAAGATCAAAACCAACAATAAATAACCTGTCACGTTTCACACCAGCCCGAGGTACTCTAATGCAAATAGAAAGGTCTGTGTACTGTGTTAATAGTTTCTTGTCACAGACATGTACAACACTCTGACAGAGCTGTAGTAAACCGGTTTCTTATAGATTGCTGAATCTGATAATGAATGAATCAGCAGATTCAATAACAAAAAATTGGTTTGGTATTATCCCTCACACATAAACACACACACACAGCTGGTGAAGAGCGAATAAAATAACTTTGACCCGATTACTATCTTCAAACGTAGAGTCATTGGCAGTTAATCAAGCAATCCTCTTTCAGGACATCTTTATTGCAGTCTGTGTAAAAACACTTCCATCAACTCTCGTCCTTGAAGAACCTCTCGCTCACTCGATTCATGTGGTTCTCTGGCGACACTGAAGCCGATCAAAACAATGTTTAATTCAGCTATTACAGAGGAGTAATGCTTACCATTATGTATAATTTATTGTTGATGCATTACCATATACATGCACAAAGACTTGAGAATAGAGGTGACCTTCTGGTAACCCGTGGCTAGAATGGCTTTAGCCAAGGTGCAATGGCAACATATGACCTCCAGAGGGCAGCACAGACCTCACAGACACTAGACACATGGATTAATAGATGTGGCTTTCTATCCCAGGGTACATCACCAAGTTTGTTCCGTATTCGGCATCGAGTCCCACGAAAAAAGGCAGATATTATCAGAATTCAGATATTCAGTCACCAGGTGTACGACATTGACCCTAAAGCAATATCCTGATACAGACACAGACTTCAAATGATACATATCTGATAACGGTGGCGAGGACCTGTCGAGTTTGTCGGGAGAAGTGGGACATGAAGGGTAATGGAAAATGAGAGGGGGGATTGTTCCAGTTGGTGCCATGCCCCCCCACCACTCTGCTCTGGTTTAACTTACACTGCATGTCGCTAGGGCCCAAGCAACGGAGGGGCCCAACGGTGTGCCTGGGCTCAGGACCTTGAGAGCAGACGGGGCCACAGTGGGGGGTAGAGCGGACAGAGAACAAGACCACAAAGGAGGAGAAAAGGAGGAGCAGGTAGCAGACGACCAGGGCCTTCAGAACAAAGCAGCAGAACTCCTCTTGACTGGGCCAAACGCTGGTAGAATACCAGCAGGAAGACGAGGAAGAAGAGGAGGAGGAGCCCCGAAGGAGGCAGGGAAAACTTGGGGAGGAGGGATAGGGGACTAAGGATAAGGCGGACGAGTGACCAGGAACATTGGTGTCGGTTAATGGTTTGATGGATAGATGGATAGAGTGAGGGTTTGATAGATATATGGATAGAGTGAGGGTTTGATAGATGGATGGATAGAGTGAGGGTTTGATAGATGGATGGATAGAGTGAGGGTTTGATAGATGGATGGATAGAGTGAGGGTTTGATAAATAGATGGATAGAGTGAGGGTTTGATAGATAGATGGATAGAGTGAGGGTTTGATAGATATATGGATAGAGTGAGGGATTGATAGATAGATGGATAGAGTGAGGGATTGATAGATAGATGGATAGAGTGAGGGTTTGATAGATAGATGGATAGAGTGAGGGTTTGATGGATGGATGGATAGAGTGAGGGTTTAATAAATAGATGGATAGAGTGAGGGTTTGATGGATGGATGGAGTGAGGGTTTGATAAATAGATGGATAGAGTGAGGGTTTGATAGATAGATGGATAGAGTGAGGGTTTGATAGATATATGGATAGAGTGAGGGTTTGATAGATATATGGATAGAGTGAGGGATTGATAGATAGATGGATAGAGTGAGGGTTTGATAGATAGATGGATAGAGTGAGGGTTTG
>JACXGM010000752.1:5966-20538 GCA_016801145.1 Umbra pygmaea | reverse complement strand
AGGATGAGACTTTGTTCTCAGTGATCTGGAGACAAAACACTGAGGAGGAAATGCAAAACAAATGTCATCATTGATTGGTTGTAGTATGGTTTTGGTTATGGTTGTAGTATGGTTTTGGTTATGGTTGTAGTATGGTTTTGGTTATGGTTGTAGTATGGTTTTGGTTATGGTTGTAGTATGGTTTTGGTTATGGTTGTAGTATGATTTTGGTTATGGTTGTAGTATGGTTTTGGTTATGGTTGTAGTATGGTTGTAGAGGCCCAATGACACTTGGGAGTGATTATGGGCTTCAGAAGTTGTTCTGCCAGAATATTTTATCTGAAAATGTTGAGACAAAACAAAAACTTAAAACATATCTTACTGTCCACACAGAAACACACTCTGGAATGACTATCGTCAAATTGGAAAATGAAATGCCTTCATCTTTGAAACCAAACAGCTGCCATAGAAAACAAAGTGGATTGAAACTAATGAGCCTATAGCTGCACATGAACAAAAGCAAGAAACCGACACATTAATGAGCCTCTGGCAGCACATAAATAACCACCCACCGACCGTCAAATGAGACGTCACACAAAATCCACAACCTATCAGTAATCATCCTTCAGGGCCAGACAGTGTAATATAATTAGCTGTTAAGAAGATGGCTGTGCATACACCAGACAGGACCCCTAGGACCTCCGGTGCACACAAAAGGGTTCTCTTTAAAAAAAAAAGGGGGGGTTGTTCAAAGCAGGTACTGTAGCTCATGAGATAATTAAAAATACTTTTCAGTCACTCCTATTTCCATAGGGGCTTTTAAAGCGAGGGATTGTTTGGATAGATCTTTCATTCTGGAGATTGGGGCCATCATTCCGCGCCCCAAATGGCACAATGTCGATAGACGTAAAGCCGAAGAAACCTTTTATTTTGACATGGAGGTGAAGAAATACTACTAATGACTATCAGTATTGGTGAAACTTACACACACACTCTTCTAGTTCTGCGTAAATACGATGGCAAAACATGCAAATCCAGCAGCAGACGGTAGTCTGTCATCCAACAGAACCGTTCTGTAAACAGAAACCACACTAGACCCTCCAGGTAGAATCCTACATAGACCCAGGATGCTCCTGTTGACTGTTCTGTAAACAGAAACCACACTAGACCCTCCTGATAGAATCCTACATAGACCCAGGATGCTCCTGTTGGAAGAATCCACTTCACATTCTAGACTTGGCTCCAAATCAGGCTAATAGCTGACTGACTATCCCAGTAGATGAGTTGGAAAACCACTAGAGGCTAATTTAGAGGTAGACGTGGTGCCAGCTGAAAGTTGCTTATGGTCAACATGAAAATATACTTTAAAAAACTGTTTTATTAGTGATCATAAGCAACTGGGATAAAGTAAAAAACAGTATCATGCTACATCTGTTTTCACAGTCATTTTATCATTAATTATATTTTTAATTTGGTTTTTCCTCAAACGTCCAACATATTCATCACTCATGCATAATACCATTAAACATCATGATGTCGGTCAGATAAGTCAGTGGTTAGGGAGTCTGACTTGTAGTCGGAAGGTTGCCGGTGCGACTCCCGACTGAGCCAAATGTGGCTGTGTCCTTGAGCGAGGCACTTTACTGTGTTCACTGTAAGTCGCTCCGGATAAGAGTGTCTGCATAAATGGCTAAGATGTAAATGAGGTGAACTATTTCAGCATTACTTATGAAAACTCAAATGAGTGGTTGCCTGGATAAATAAAAAAAGCATCTTTGAGGAAATTATTAAAGAAATGCATAGCCCTAATGTAGAAGAGGACCATTGTCAAAGAAAAACGTGTGTTGTCACTGAGCAGGAGACTGAGTCACACAATGCTACTTGTCTAATATTGATGATAAGAACGTCATGGTAGCATTGAGTGGTGCTAGCGCTGCGTGGTGTTTATTTGTTATGGTTCTCGTGTTCACCTACCTTTCACCTCCTCATCCTCGATAGTTGTGTTGGCGCTCTCACTTGACTCCTATTGGACAACAACAAAAAGAGCAACAATGAACACCAATGGCCTGTGGGCGCCGGACAAAGCGTGAGCACAGTAGAAGTGCTGCATTGTCTGACGGGGAGAGATGGTTTTGGTGAAGCTCTGCATAAGGTTTGTGAGGCCAAAGAAAAGTTATTCAGTCTTTGTATTGGCTTGTAGACACCTCGCCGCGAAAGTCGCAAAGTAACTTTAGAAGAATTACATTTAAACGAAAGACACATTTCGACGTAGGTCGACACCACTGTGATCAGACGTGAGGACAAGCGGTTACATTTTAAAACAGTCGTTATACGAGTCACTCACTACTCCTGCTACGCTGAGAAACACGTGGATGCAAGTGGGCATGCAGAAGCATTCACTGTAGTGTTAACGTGAAAAGAAATGGCCAGTGCCCCTTCTACCCCATACTATCCTGGATCCTTGGGATGTACATTTAACACCCCCTCTAATCTTTAAACGTAACCTTTAATATTTTACATTTCAACTTTGACGAGGTGACATCAGAGGGAAACAAGAATCCTGTTCAGACATCAGAGGTTAAATAATCCTGGTTATCAATCTGACATTATATGCTTTCAGACTATTCATAGAAGTGGAGAATGGGCTGTGCTGGTGGTCGCCAAGTAAATATCCTCTACATATTTTTAGCTAACAAACAGGGCATTAAACATTACATTTTTAAACATGTAGAGTTTACAGAGAGCCAAGTCAACGTTTGAAGCACACATTAAACATGCTCAAAACAATGTAGTAAAACCAGACAACTAGAACATAAGTGCATGCTTATCAACATATGGCTAATCACTACTAGCAACAGAACAGAAATGAGCATAAACATCTAGAATCTACTGTTCTAATGACTCACTACCTTGTTCCTGTCAGTTGGGTTGTGGATAACAGTGGTTTGAGGCTCCTGGTTCACAGGGAGGAGGAAGGTGAAGAAAAGGTTAAAAAGAAGTACACTGTAATTAAAAGGTTAACAGGAGAAGAAAAACACCACCGAAGCAAGGAGAATTGGAAACCGTGCGATTGGTGGTGAAACCCGAAGAGAAAGTGTGTTCTGTAGTTGGTCAAAGAGAAATCAGAGAAATGTCTTCTAGCTATGGTCTTTGAGCAAATGAATTCAGCAAACATTTTACCATGAGTGGACAACTTGACATGAGAAGACAAGGCTATAATACAGTTGGAAATTTTAAATTGCTGTCTGTAATATTTGGGTCATGATCCACCATCCCCCAAAAATCGACATTGCTGACTTTACACTTTCCAGCCATCTCCAATCCTGGTCCTGGAGAGCTCTTGTCCTGATTGTTTTCACTCCAACCCTAATCTAGCACACCTGATTCTAATAATTAGCTGGTTGATAAGCGGAATGAGGCTACTTTATGTGTGGTTGGAGTGAAAACCTACAGGGTGGTATCTCTCCAGGACCAGGGTTGGAGACCCCTGCTAACCTCTGTCCTTAACCCAGTTAAGTGTGTGTACTTACTGCATGAGCACTATTACAAGACTATTGGAAGCCATATTTCTAGGAACGCATTGCCACATCTCTTTACATACTGTAGTGTAACAAATGTTTTTAAGAAAAATCATCTTGAAACTGTGATTTAGAAAAAGCTACCATAATAGTATGTTGTGTATATTTCTGAACGCTGGCCTTATACTGGTGAGGTGTAAACAGCTTGATTCTTGGGAGTTAAATAAAGACTGGGCTTCTTGGTTGATGTTGCCTGCCGTCTAATATGCTGTAGTTAAAGCCTGTGTGGCAGCGTAGCACAGGTCCTCTGGCCGTGCCAGCGGGTAGGCTGTCATACAGCATGCCAGGGCACAGACGTCCTGAAACTCATGCACGTTGGCAGCCTGACACTAGCACAGCAATCTGCCTTGGGATGGGCTCCACCGTGTTCGAGCGTGAAGTCTATTTTGGGAAGCAAGCCTGCGTGTTTCAACCAGCATGCCTCACCAGTTTCCTTGGTAACTAGGGAAACACCTTCAGCAGCGCGACAGGGGCACATGCTCCGGAATGTACGCCCGTTCACCCGCGGGAACATGCCAATGAGAATCGGAGGACCATTCCAAACGACGGAAAACACAACAGTGACGGGGTTGACATGTACATCCCAAATGAAATGACCACCGACAACAGCTAAAGGCCTGTCTATGACAAAACGAGATTGTGTTAGGCTATTAGGCTGACAGACATGCAATATGACAGGAAACCATACATCACAAAAACAAGACACTAAAAGTGTATTTTTGGTTGTTATTATCCTTGAAATGGAGCGTCAGTGCCAACAAAACCAGGAGAAACATGGTTAAATTAGGGTGAGCAGCCCAAGCATAAAGTACGACAGACATACGGACAGGCAGACAGACAGTGTACCAGAGTAGGGGGCTCTTTAGGGCTGGTGACTACATTGGTCTTGTTGTTGATCTACAAAAAAGTAAATGGACAAGAGACAGAAACAGAGATAGATTTCAGGAACAAGGCGTGGTGCTGCTGACATGGAGAAAAACAGTAGCTTGAGCAGGAACAACGCTCTGCCTGCATGGGAGAAAATGTTGAGGCTAAAATCTCACTTGCAAGTCTACAGTAGGTGTTAGCTCTGGAGTACTCCGGTTTTGAAACGTTTCGCGAGAGCAAATATGATCATTCGACATTATGTTGTTTCCCAGCCTTCAGCTATACAATATGCTGAATCGGAAAAACATGCAAACTAGTTCCCAGCTGAAAGACAACTTCATAAACACAAATGGTAATACACTAAGATTAGCTTTCCCGTTCGACTGTTTCAATGTTAGTTTGGTTTATGGGGGTGTTCAATTTTATAAATTAGTGCCACCATGGGTGGAAATAAACAGCCAACAATAATGCAATTATCCAATCCTGTTCCAAAAACTGAACAAGTATAACAATTTGGTGACAACAATAGTAATTAGGTTTTATCATTTATGAATGTTGTCTTCCTGTTTTTTTCCTGTATTGTCAAAGTCCTTTAAGAGTTCATGCTCTAATGTAGTTCAGTCCGGCATCCTAACAAATAAAAACACCACATAGGGCCAAACGCAGCGAACATGACTGTAGGGTTACAGCAGAAATTTTCTACTACAGGGAGATATTGGGAGCTAGCCATGCAAATGAAAAACACATCCAGATGTTAGACAACTATCCTAGGACAGGCTTCTAGAAGTGTCCAATGGAACTACCATGAATCTATCCTCAGGATGGACTAGGGTTTTCTACAGCCAGGCTGTGGAAGTAACCAGGCTGTGGTAGTAACCAGGCTGTGGTAGTAACCAGGCTGTGGTAGTAACCAGGCTGTGGTAGTAACCAGGCTGTGGAATTAACCAGGCTGGCTAAAAAGTAAACATGCCTACCAGCTGTATTGGTATTGGCTCGGTGTCAGACTTCCGTTTCTGCGTGGACCCGTCAGAACACAAAAGAACAAGACATCCTTGGTCCAACATATCAATACCAAACACACACAGTAAGGTCCTGATTGGCACAGATGATTCTGATTTTTAACTTTTCCTTTTAATAATTGGTCTGACTAGAACATTGAAGACCTGCTGATTGCATTTACATAACAGGTCGAACTACACAGAAAAAGAATAACAGGTCAAACTACACATAAAAAGAGAAGTGTTTGAGCCAATCAGGACCAGATTTGAATAGCTGTGCACTAAAGGCTCACAGAGTACTCTGGCAAATTGGATTTTATAAACACATTTGTAATTAATCTACATTTGGAATAAATGGAAGCCAATGCTGATGGTGGAATAAACTCAAATAAAAGCAATGTTCCCGATCTATTAGATAATCCACTGTAACACGCTGCATCAGAGGGACTGACGTTTTAGGAGGGCACCTCACTGTAGCCCTGCGCAAAACCTGAAATAATCCTTCAAAAATGCTGTCGTCCGCTTGCAAAACACAGGCGTCTCAACATGGCTGCAGAGTGACAGGTTTCAGAGGATTTCTTTTGGTAATTATCCCAGGTATTATTTTAAAAGATGGAGAGAGAGAGAGAGGGAAAGAAGGAGGTAGAGGGAAGAGAGGGTACACACAGAATTGAAATAAAGAAATGGAAAGAAGAGGTAGATTTTTAGAAAAGAGGAAATGGAGAAGTGATGGTTGATGGGGAACGTGCTGTGCCAGAGGGAGGGCTAGTCGACAGATTTAAAAACCGAGAGAGGAGAGAACCTTTGGAAATGAGCTTCACTAGCAAGGGATTTGTCTGGATGGGGGATGAGAAATGTCCTCCCTACTTATCAGATCATTGTCAACGGGATTATTCTTTTCCTCCGCTTCCTCATCTCACGAAACAGATGCTGCCACTCTCGAAGCGAATTATTCACTAAAGACGGGGTGACGACGGGGCACATTTAATGACGTATCTTAATCACGCAGCAATCAAGACCGTTTCGCTGCGGGCGACCGAGGGGAAAAAAAATATAAACTGCCGAAACATTCTGGAATTTTCACTTCGAAGATCCGTACGATGCAATATAAGTACCGTCAGTTCGTGACTATGTGCGTGTGTGTGTGTGTGTGTGTGTGATGTCAGGGGTTACAAGTAGAGGGCAATAACTTACCTTGACACCGTCAGCTTTCTTGTTGATCAAGCTCTTGGCTGCTGTAGGGAGAAGGAGAACAGGCCAAGAGGACCTGAGTTACACACAGCGACACATTCAAAGACACAGTCCGCTAAATCTAGTGATGACAGACAATTAATATACCAGAGATGCAAGTAGCAAAAGGAAGGTGCAAATTAGCAGAGATAAATCAAAGTTAACAACGCGTTTGTGAGAAGCAATTATAGCTACTAACTGCTTAATGGGGTTTCTACAAAAAAGGCAGAAAATAAATTAGGTTTAATGCTCCCTAAAACACACACACACACCTTTTATTAATTTATATTAAAAAGCAGCCTCAATTAATGTTAATTTGATAATGGCAACAGCTCTGCAGTACAGCTACGTGGAGCAGCCACTCCTAAATCAACATCCTACACATGGACTGAGCTGATTGGCTGGGTGGTACACTGATATGTTGTGTAGCTTGGTGATTGGTTAGCAATGTGTTTGTATGTCAGAGAGGGGAGCCAGTGACCCAAACTGGGTAGAGAGCAGTGCCAACGCATGCCTCTGTTCATGCCAGCGTCTCTTACCTCACGAGGGTTAACCACATTCCCAACAAGGAAAGGAGAAACAAAACAAAAGTCAAAAAAACAGAATGGATGTAAAGTTTTAGCCAAACAACTCTTAACTACATGGAATGACAGAAACAATGTACTGTTTAAATGTGAGAGATAAAAATCATTGAAAAGATGAAAGGGTTTTGGTAGAAAAAGTATTGCCAGGAAGGAATTACTCAAACTGGTTTCCACATTAATTAATAAACACGATAATTAATAAACCACAGTTGCTTATGTAGCATTAAGCGAATGGCTCTGAACCCTATATTGAGTCCTACAATTCCAGAGCAGCGTGGTAGACCCACCTAGCTATTTTAGGATGAATGCAAAACTGTAAGTGGTTCTGTATAAAAGTGTCTGCTGAACGACAAATGTAAAAACAAATTTGTCTGTGGGAGTTTTTGTTTTTCTTCGTGTTTTGTCTGAACAAAGTCACTGGTTGAGTACCCGACTAAACCCAAGGCAGCGGGAAACAGTGACCACACAGGGAATGAAGTAATCAATAGTTCCAGCTAGCAGACGAAATGCCCTTTAAGATCCCCCAGCCACCCTCGGCTCTCTGTTGGTACTTAGAGGCCGCTGATATTGGTCATCTAAAAGGTCAAATGTATTCAAACATTACATTTTATCGCTCAAGACGTTTTCATTCGTTCCTCTCCTCCTTCCCGTGCGTTAATGAATCTTTACGTTGACACACGACCCGCCCTTGTTTCCCTCAAGTGTTCTGGTGAATAATCCAGCTGTGCTATTTAGCAACATAGGATTGAGGAGGACTACGTGTGATTCTGGTGTTGGTGTGGTGGCTAGGTCACCGAAAGCACGGGGGCTTTATAAAACATTTTAGAAAACATCATACAGAGTGAGACGGAAAGACCACAAAAAAACAGAAATAGAGAGACAGAAAAACATGAAAGGATATCGAAAAGAGACAAACAGTATGACACACAAGCAAAGTGACAGGAAGAGACAGAGGCTGTCAGACAAAGACTCCCTAAAGTGAACAGGAACACACTGGTTAGATGAATCTTACCTGAGAAGTTGCGTGTAGCCAGCATGGTAGTAAGGATAGCACCCTGACCAAGGCAAACACAACAGTGAGATGCGTCAGTCCCTTCTGATCACAAACATGGAGTCAAACATTTGGTGCCATGGTAATGATTAGACAACTAGGACCTCACGGTCCACTGGTGCTCCCACCTTGTCAATATGTCACTTTCTCAGCAGCCTCCCTGACAAAAACATGCTCAAACACACTGAGAACCCTCCTAGAACCCAAAACACACTTAAATTCATTCAGAACCCTCCCAGTACAAAAAAAACCACTCAAATCCATTCAGTACCCTCCCGGAACCGGAAATCCACTCAAATCCATTCAGAACCCTCCCGGAACCCAAAACCCCCTCAGACCCAGCCAGAACACTCCCGGAACCCAAAACCTCCTCAAACCCAGCCAAAACCATCCCAGAACACAACGTGTTCAATCCCAGTTACCTTGAGTTTCCTCCTGGCATTGAACTTCCTCAGACACTCCACCGTCTCCTGTCGGTGCATCATGGACGCCACGGTGGAACGTTGCTGTGGGGGAACAGTCAAAAGGTGAGCATGGCATCGGGGATGGCGGGTTCCCTCAGAACATCAACCAGTGTGTGCGAAACAGACGTACGCAGATCCAGGGATGTTTGAGTGCGTCTGTGGCGGTGACACGTTTGACAGGGTTGATGGTAAGCATCTTGTTTATCAGGTCTTTGGCCTCCGGCGTCACTGTGTCCCATTCAGGAGATGGAAACTGAAGGACAAACCAGAGCCAGAAAGAGGTCATCCATCAAACATTCATAATGCACACATTTGCCTCTCCTTCCTAAACTTTCGCTCGGTGTCCTTCAAGCTAAGCAACTTTGCAAGGTTGAATACAGCGTGTCTAAGTGTAACATGCTGGAAGAGCCAAGCTGGGCTTGAGCCATCACATCTCCCCCTCGTCAGCCCCCGCCCCCCTCCTGAGGCTCAATCTGTCTCGGGCAGACGTTGGCATTGGCAGGAATGAGCCGGCAGCCAGACAAGGAGGGAACAGCCTGTGTGTTCCAACGGCATGCTGGGAGAGGCGACACTCAGCCACTAGACGGGGACGGACTGGGCATTGCCGTCTCTGGTGAGAGGATGCGTGTCGGGTGGAAGTCAAGTGGCTGACACTTCCTTCTGGTGCAATAAGAGATTAAAAAAAATTGTTATTCCTGTCACTAAAACAGGAGACTTGCGTTGTCTGCCAACATGACTGTGACTAAACATTGCCCGGCTGTGATCGGAAGTTGCTGTATTGATCTAGAAGCGCGTCATTTCAAGATGTCTGCCAACTAAGCGCATGTCAGGGAAACCTGGGCGAAAATTATTTCCGCAGTAAAACGTCACTGCGGCCGGTAGGGAAGGTGTGTGGCACTCACGTCGTAAGCTCCAGCCTTGATCTGCTGGTACAGTCGGTGCTGATCCTCATCCCAGAACGGAGGGTACCCCACCAGTAGGATGTAGAGAATCACACCTGGAGAGGACACACGCACACACAACAACACACCGGCAGTTACTCAGCATTACTCGATTATTATCTGAAGAAGTTACATTATTTCCTAATCTAGGAAAACGGCTTTCATTTATCTCTCCCGGCAGTCCCTACGAAGACTTTCGTCATGTCACTAATCGCCATGGTGACAAATAAGCCAAGCACTTGAGCACTGTGTCACTCACTGGTTGAGTAGGTTACCAGGACGAGCTGGAGGGCCCTTGGTCTCTCATTACCAACCACGCAGATGGGTAATTATTGCTCCAGGCAGAGAAACTAAGCGCAGGTGTTGGGAATGGGTCTGTGCTAGACGTCTACAACCCAGGTGGGCCTGGCCCTCCAACACTTATGGAGCAGGCGGCTGCTTGAGTTTAATAAGGAGTGCAAACATGAGGTACCTCACTGTCTATGTGAGGCAGATCTGTTGGCGCTTTGCAGCTGGTACAAGGCTTTGCTCGAAAACAGAAAGAACATTCTGGATGTTGGTATGGAAGTTCCTTACCACATGCCCACATATCCACAGGTTTGCCGTAGGGGTCTTTCCTTAGAACCTCAGGAGAAAGGTAGCCCGGCGTTCCTGCAAATCCTGAAAGACAGACGAGTCATAATTTAACTTTATTTCCCTAAATTAACTATATTATTTGTATTGCCAATCCTTTGTTTAATTTAGAATACGGACGTCCCTATGTGAATTTTACTCGTAACTCAAAAAAAGGTCTAAAATGTATAATTAGTAGGACACTTGAGAAGCTTCCAAAACCTCTCAACTAGAAAGAGCCTCTAGAGAACACAGCATGCTCACCTCCAGAGAAACGCAGCCTACTTTTCTGAGGAAATCAAAGTACCAGCATGCCCTGGGGCAATTCCAGTAAAGTAGACAATTCTCAGGTGACAACTAGCTCAGGGCATCAAGATAATTATTCTTCCATTCAGTGGGGATTACCAGGGAAATAGCCCCGTTTATCCACCTATCATCAGCTGAACTACAAACACAGAGACCTCAATGTTTACAAGATCCCTTTACTTCAGCATTGGTGGCCTTTTTGTGTAAACACTTGAATATACTAACAGTTTAGCTGTTGGAAAGTCAATGTACCGTCAGTCTATTAAAAAAACAAGTCACCGAATAGATGTCAAATGGGTGTGTCCGTAGCAGCTGCTTACCAAACCATGCCTGTTGATCACCTTGCACCTCGATGGCTAGGCCAAAGTCTGCCAGCTTCACCGCTGCTCCTTTCAGCTTACTGGCCAGCAGCAGATTCTCAGGCTTGGAGAGTAAAGAAATAGTTTCAACACTTCTTATACAGGAATATATCAAAAAATATATAGCAATATTAACACCTTATACAGTAGCCACACTAAGCCCGGTACAGGGTGATGTCCCTGCTATGCTGTAATGTCTCCACGGTGAATATATATTTTGGATCCCCAAGATTTAACCAAATTCCATTAACCAAAGTAATCACAGCACTCAGAATGTCCTTTGCAGAGACACAGTTTATTGGGCCGCATGCCACCGGTCCTCACATCTAATTGGCCTGTCTGTCTGTCTCTAGCCAGAGGGGTGGGGCTACAAGGTCAGGAAAGACACATTCTTATATTCCAAATTATGGAGTTTGTTGGGTCACAGGCAGTTTCACTGAAGGATAACAGCATTTTAATGGGGTTGACTGGCTAGGCCTTCATTCAATGATTCCTATTGGTTACTCAGTTGGACGTGACTCCAACCGGGCAATGAAAAATGAGCAGCCACTGAAGTAAATCTTGCCCAGTTTATCTCAAAATGTTAAAAGTCCCCAATGGAGATGTCCGAGCTAAAAATGACCTTTTGTTTTGCCAATGACAGCAACTCATGTAATTCCTTTGTCGGAACAGGAAGGGGAGGGGCTTACAGAAAAGGTTAACCCTGGTTCTAGGTTGATGAATAATGAATTTGCTGACATTTTTAAAGTGGCTTCATTGAAACGTAACTATAAATGATTTAAGAGGAATACACTTGTAAAGTAATAATGTACATGAGTGCTGGATGTCACACAGGACATGTTTCAGCAAATCTTGGGACTGAAACAGCTTAAATTGTGTGGCAAATACATTTGTTATGGCAATTCAAGAACAGTGGGATATCAGTGAACTAACTCCACTATAAGGCCTAGCAGTAACATAAACCAAAAAAGCATTTATTGCTTCAGTATCATAGAGCACTAAAATCAACAGGGAAGACTCGAGTAGGGGTGCAGTTAGTACAGCAGTGGTGAGTTTCATGCGCATCAGAGGTTGGGGCTCACATGCTTGGAAAGGAGTTACTGTAGAGAGCAGCCATGCTTTGAGTCCAAACACCACTACCCCCCCTCCTCTATCAATCACAGCCTCGTTAAAACCACCTTCATCATTATCAGAACGTTTATATGAATAAAAAATCTATATGCATACCAATTCATGAATAGGCTCATGGACATAATATAATCTACTTCAAATGATGCAATGAGGAATACAGTAGTAGTGCCTGGTTATTCTATAGCCCCCAGTGCCTATTTGTGTCTGCGTGCAGATCCGATCTACAGGAACTCTCTGTGATCAGGATGTACATGTACGTATGGTCCTCAGGGCTCATGGGTAATGGCTCTAATGAGATTCAGTCTTGCAGCCATCAAGATGTAATTACTCTACGGTCATCTGACCTGGCTTGCCTGGCTATAGCTGCTTTAAACTGGAGAGATGCTCTTGGATTTCGGTCACTAACACCCATGGGCACACACAATTTAATCTTCACATAAATAACTGAAACCAGGCTACCTGAAACCAGGCTACTTGAAACCATGGCTACCTGAAACCATGGCTACCTGAAACCATGGCTACCTGAAACCATGGCTACCTGAAACCATGGCTACCTGAAACCATGGCTACCTGAAACCATGGCTACCTGAAACCAGGGCTACCTGAAACCAGGGCTACCTGAAACCATGGCTACCTGAAACCTGGCTAACTGAGGCAGGACATCTGGACCAAGAGACAGGACATCTGAACCTAGAGGCGGGACATCTGAACCTAGAGGCGGGACATCTGAACCTAGAGGCGGGACATCTGAACCTAGAGGCGGGACATCTGAACCTAGAGGCAGGACATCTGAACCTAGAGGCAGGACATCTGAACCTAGAGGCAGAACATCTGACTTTAGAGGCAGGACATCTGACTTTAGAGGCAGGACATCTGACTTTAGAGGCAGGACATCTGACTTTAGAGGCAGGACATCTGACTTTAGAGGCAGGACATCTGACTTTAGAGGCAGGACATCTGACTTTAGAGGCAGGACATCTGACTTTAGAGGCCAGACAGAAGACTTTATAAACAGGATTTCTAAATTTAGATGAATATATCTAAATTTAGAGGCAGGTTGGCTGAATATTGATGAAGGCAATATATGTAAATATGAATTTAGAGGCAGGCCAATGGAGGAAGGAGGACAGGAACAGGCCTGGTGTCGCATGCAGTCATCCAGACCAGCGTCATCCAGAGTGGCCTGGTCTCCCGTGTGGAATAACAAAGAGGAACAGAGATAGAAACACATTGCAACAGCATCAGTGACTAGAGCAGCTGGGAGGAGAATGAAGAACAGGAGAAGGAGGAGAACAAGGAGAATGGGGAGCAGGAAGACAATGAGGAACAGGGCAACGAGGAGAACAAGGAAAATGAGAAAAACAAGGAGCACGGGAACAAGGAAAATGAGGAGAAGGACGTGCAGGAGAACGAGGAGAAGAAGAACAAAGAAACTGTTAAGCAGGAGAACGAGGAGAAAGAAGAGAACGATGAACAGGAGAACAAGGAGGAGGACACTGAGGAACAGGAGGAGAACCAGGAACAGGAGGAGCACGAAGAGAACAAGGAGAATAAGAAACTGGAGGAGAATGAGGAACAGGAGTAGAATGAGGATCAGGAATAGCACAAGGAACAGGTGGAGAACGAGGAGCAGGAGGAGAACAAGGAGAATGAGGATCAAGAGAGAAATCAGGAGCAGGAGAACAAGTAACAGGAGAAGGAGGAGGAGAACAAGGTGTATAAGAAGCAAGATAACAAGGAATAGGAGAAGAACAAGGAGCTGGAGGAGAATGACGAGCAGGAGGGGAACAAGGAGCAAAAAGATAACGAGGAGAACAAGGAGCAGGAGGAGAAAGAGGAGCAAGAGGAGAATGAGGAGCAGGAGGAGAATGAGGATCAGGAAGAGCACAAGGAACAGGTGGAGAATGAGGAGCAGGAAGAGAACAAGGAGAATGAGGATCAAGAGAGAAATCAGGAGCAGGATAACAAGGAACAGGAGAAGGAGAACAAGGAGAATGAGGAGCAAGATAACAAGGAAAAGGAGAAGAACAAGGAGCAGGAGGAAAATGACGAGAATCACGAGCAGAAGGAGAACAAGGAGCGAAAAGAAAACGAGGAGAACGAGGAGCAGAAAGAGGAGCAAGAGGAGAATGAGGAGCAGGAGGAGAATGAGGAGCAGGAGGAGAACGAGGAGCAGGAGGAGAACGAGGAGCAGGAGGAAAACAAGGCGCAAGAACAAAAGAGAACGGGGAGAACGAGGAGAACGAGGAGAACGAGGAGAACGAGGAGAACGAGGAGCAGGAGGAGCAGGAGGAGCAGGAGGAGAACGAGGAGCAGGAGGAGAACGAGGAGCAGGAGGAGAACGAGGAGCAGGAGGAAAACGAGGAGCAAGAGGAGAACAGGCAGCCGGAGAACGAGGAGGACAGGCACAGGGAGGAGGACAGGCACAGGGGGGAGGACAGGCACAGGGGGGAGGACAGGCACAGGGGGGAG
>JACXGM010000751.1:44103-65421 GCA_016801145.1 Umbra pygmaea | reverse complement strand
AAGATGTTACCTGAACAGGATTATAAAGATGTTACCTGAACAGGATTATAAAGATGTTACCTGAACAGGATTATAAAGATGTTACCTGAACAGGATTATAAAGATGTTACCTGAACAGGATTATAAAGATGTTACCTCCACAGGATGAGAAAGCCACACAGGACCTCCTACCTCCCTTGACAGGTCTCCTGTGCGTCATCGCCACTCCCTGGCTCAGCCACCACAATGCCCAAGTTGGCCACTCTTGAATGTTGCCATGCTGATCTCTCCTGTGAAATCAAGGGCCTCCTAAGAGCTTCACTAGGACATATACCCCATTCAATGAGAAAAGACAGTTGTAGGTCCCTCAATATTACATTGCAGCCTCGGTTTTAAATCATCTCATAAATACCATTATCTGGTCATGTGAAGATGGCAGGGAATAAAATAAAAAAAAATAGGGAAAACCAATTGGCTTCAGTACGTTATTTAGCTTATAGAATGACATACTTGGCTCTGGATTGAGCTTCATTTTAAGCATAATAAGCATAAGTATATGACTCAGAAACAGAAGTCTCTATCACGGACCTATATATTTACTTATCATCACCAAAAAATGTCTTTCAATCCCCCTTTCATGATCACGTATGGCTAAAAAAGGTACAGTATAGCAGTGGGAGTGGGTTGCATTCTAACAACATACAGTAAGAAGAGACTGGAAATACAAGACTGGGTAAAGGGTTAGGAAGGGGAAAAACTGTGTTGAGTGGTTAGAGAAAGGGCCCCGAAGAAAGCAAGCATCCATTTGTTGACATTTTCCCCCACATGCAGAACCTGCAATTAATGTTGGTTTGAACAGACACGTAACACATGGAGCAGTGCTGACGCAGAGTGCTACACAACATGTGGGGAGATTAGGGTGATGGAGGCGGGGTGGAGAGAGACAGTGAAGCAGCTGTTGCAGGCGGGTAAGGGCCTCCACAGGACAGACATCTGCAGTGGGCTCAGACACAATACCCTTTGACAGTTTAAGCTCTTTGGATTGCCTTTTGTTTCCCTAACGTCCTCCGCCACTGAACAAAGAACACTGTACTGTTGCGCAGGAATACACCCATTCTAACAGTATTGTAGCACAGGAACACACCCATTCTAATATTACTGTAGCAGAGGAAAACACGCATTCTAATAGTACTGTAGCACAGGAACATACACATTCTAACAGTACTGTAGAGCAGGAACACACCCATTCTAACAGTACTGCAGCACAGGAACACAACCATTCTAACAGTACTGTAGCACAGGAACACAGTGACTGACTTGAGGGATGTTCAGCAAGTGAATAAATCCTGTGACTGCCTGCAGTCCTGGGGATTATGTGCCTCCGTCTAGATGGATTATGGTGAGGTCAGATTACAAAGCCAACAGCAGCAGCCATACTGTACCAGCAACAGGCCACAGTGATACAGGTCCAGGTTGAGAAGCAGTGATGTGTCACCAGATGGCCCTGTGTCTCGCATCTCTCTGCCTGTACATTTGACTAGTCTGAAACAAGACTAAAACATATTTGGTCAAAAGTACCTCATTTTATATGATGTCATCTCTGGCCTCATTCAATTGGCCTAGGAAGCAAAACACACCTTCTGATGTATTAGCTTGCTGACAAAAAACCTTTAAAAAATCAAACTGCATTGTATTACACCGAAACATCGATAAAAAAGCACTGTTATCCAATCAAGTAGGAATTGAATCATGGTAGTTCAGATGTCAGACCCCTGGCTATCTAGTGAAATAATAGCGGCACTTTGAATGGACCAGGTGGATGTGCCACTGCTAACAGCTCTTAATGTCCGTCACAGCCAAGGCTAAGCCAGGTGAAGTAGAGGACACTCCCACAATCAGAGCCAGCCATAGGCACTAACATCACCACACTGGGTTGTACTATATTGTGTTTTTTTGGTTTGGTGGAAATGGCCAATCCTATCCTTGATTAATGGTGTCCTATACTAGAGTGTGGTCCAGACATCCATGTTGAATATTATGGTCCCTCAGTACATAAGATTATTATTTTTAATTGGTGTGGCCAGATGCATGGCTGTGGCTGACATGTCCCAATGTCACCCGTGGTCTCTTACTGTAACGGTGCCCCTCGTGGACTGATCAAGGTTTGGTGTGTCCAGGCTCACCACAGTTCCATGTTACGTGTGAGGTGTGTATGGTTGAGTGCTGTTTATATGTATACTTTATGGCTCAACAAAGTCCTTTTCTTTTTAAAAGTATTTTTAGGATTAAATAGCGATTCGCTTTATGTCTCTTCGCATTTGTCTCCACTTCCTCCCTGCACCCTTAACAACACGTTACACTTACCCATCTTTGACTGACCATCCATCTTCACTGGCCACGTTTTTCCTCATGAAAGCAGATTTGAGGCATGAACCATGCACAGTATGTTAGGGCCAGATGCAGGGCTGTGCCAATCTTAGGTTGTTCTGACGTCATAGGTGGGATCTTACCCGTCTTCAGTTGTTCTGACGTCATAGGTGGGATCTTACCTGTCTTAGGTTGTCCTGACGTCATAGGTGGGATCTTACCCATCTTTGGTTGTTCTGACGTCATAGGTGGGATCTTGCCCGTCTTTGATTGTCCTGACGTCATAGGTGGGATCTTACCCGTCTTTGGTTGTTCTGACGTCATAGGTGGGATCTTACCCGTCTTAGGTTGTCCTGACGTCATAGGTGGGGTCTTACCCGTCTTTGGTTGTTCTGACGTCATAGGTGGGGTCTTACCCGTCTTTGGTTGTTCTGACGTCATAGGTGCGATCTTACCCGTCTTAGGTTGTCCTGACGTCATAGGTGGGATCTTACCCGTCTTAGGTTGTCCTGACGTCATAGGTGGGATCTTACCGTCTTTGGCTAACCAGCCCTCTTCACTGGCCATGTTCCATTATCCATTTCCATGAGGATTGGAAGGACGATTTGCCAAACTGACATGTTATATGTATGGACTTTAGGGAATGTTTCCTCCTACAGGTCTTTCGATACAGTTATTTTGACAAGGTTTTTTTTGTTTTCTTTTTTTATTATCATAATTTACATACCACTGATAAAGCTCAATTAAGTATGAGTTCCAGTGACCAGCCCAGACCACAATACCATGTCCAGCACCACCCAGAATCCACGCATACATCACACCTACACACACATATTCACACACCAGCAGTGCTCTGACCTCTGACCTCTGACACTAAAACAACCCAACGTCCATCTTATGTCCATGTATTGTAGTTTTTTTCCCTTTGTCATCCATATCACGTTTCCACACACCCGCTCACACGCGCTCACACACACGCTCACACACACGCTCAAACACGCTCACACACATGCTCACACACACGCTCACACACACGCTCACACACACGCTCACACACACACACACGCTCACACACGCTCACACACACGCTCACACACACGCTCACACACACGCTCACACATGCTCACACATGCTCACACATGCTCACACACACGCTCACACACACGCTCACACACATGCTCACATACAGTTACAGACGCTCACCCAGACGCGCTACACATATACACACTCGTGAGAGACTACACACACCTACACAAATGTGAAATCACAGATAAATACAGTATATTCCACCTCAACATCTTTCTGTGGTTCCATTTTATATCATGCCAAGCTGCTGTTCTAACCCATCCTGAACACCTCTATTCCCCAACCTTATTCTAAATGTAAATTTGTCTCTCAATCATTAAGTTGGCAAAATTAAACTAAACTAAAGCTAAACACATTTTATCTTACATTTTATAATTATTTTCATCCTTCCAGAGATTCACCCATTTTTCCCAATAGCTTAATATTTTCTTATTTCCAGCAGCAATGCATTTCACATTTATGATATGATTTTTTTATCAGATACTTGAATCGTTGACCCTGTAACCAGTCTTGAAATTGAATCCCGAAGTTCGCCACCTTTGGGCAGAACCAGAACAGATGATCCATCGTTTCTGTCTTTTCATTAGATAGTCTAACACAATGGTGACTGTTCAATTTCACACACATAAATAAAGTATACACACACATATATAATATATATATATTTATACTGTATATATGTATTTATATATATGTATATATATATATATGTATATATATATATATATATATATACAGTGCCTTGCGAAAGTATTCGGCCCCCTTGAACCTTTCGACCTTTTGTCACATTTCAGGCTTCAAACATAAAGATATGAAACTGTAATTTTTTGTGAAGAAGCAACAACAAGTGGGACATAATCATGAAGTGGACCGAAATTTATTGGATATTTCAAACTTTTTTAACAAATAAAAAACTGAAAAATTGGGCATGCAAAATTATTTAGCCCCCTTAAGTTAATACTTTGTAGTGCCACCTTTTACTGCGATTACAGCTGTAGGTCGCTTGGGGTATGTCTCTATCAGTTTTGCACATCGAGAGACGGATATTTTTGCCCATTCCTCCTTGCAAAACAGCTCGAGCTCAGTGAGGTTGGATGGAGAGCGTTTGTGAAAAGCAGTTTTCAGTTCTTTCCACAGATTCTTGATTGGATTCAGGTCTGGACTTTGACTTGGCCATTCTAACACCTGCATATGTTTATTTGTGAACCATTCCATTGTAGATATTGCTTTATGTTTTGGATCTTTGTCTTGTCCCAGTCTCAGGTCTTTTGCAGACTCCATTCTTTCAGAATGGTCCTGTATTTTGCGCCATCCAACTTCCCATCAATTTTAGCCATCTTCCCTGTTCCTGCTGAAGAGAAACAGGCCCAAACCATGATGCTGCCACCACCATGTTTGACAGTGGGGATGGTGTGTTCAGAGTGATGACCTGTGTTGCTTGTACGCCAAACATAACGTTTTGCATTGTTGCCAAAAAGTTTGATTTTGGTTTCATCTGACCAGAGCACCTTCTTCCACATGTTTGGTGTCTCTCCCAGGTGGCTTGTGGCAAACTTTAAATGACACTTTTTATGGATATCTTTCAGAAATGGCTTTCTTCTTGCCACTCTTCCATAAAGGCCAGATTTGTGCAGTATACGACTGATTGTAGATTTGCAGTGGTCTGATACTCCTTCCATTTCAATATTATCGCTTGCACATTGCTCCTTGAGATGTTTAAAGCTTGGGAAATCTTTTTATATCCAAATCCGGCTTTAAACTTCTCCACAACAGTATCTCGGACCTGCCTGGTGTGTTCCTTGTTCTTCATGATGCTCTCTGTGCTTTCACAGAGCAGGTGCATTTATACAGAGACTTGATTACACACAGGTGGATTCTATTTATCATCATTAGTCATTTAGGTCAACATTGGATCATTCAGAGATCCTCACTGAACTTCTGGAGAGAGTTTGCTGCACTGAAAGTAAAAGCTGAATAATTTTGCTCGCCCAATTTTTATTTGTTAAAAAAGTTAGAAATATCCAATAAATTTCGTTCCACTTCATGATTGTGTCCCAATTGTTGTTGCTTCTTCACAAAAAATTACAGTTTTATATCTTTATGTTTGAAGCCTGAAATGTGGCAAAAGGTCGAAATGTTCAAGGGGGCCGAATACTTTCGCAAGGCACTGTATATATATATATATATATAGGACACCATGACAGAGCAGAATCACTGATTCTGTGGGCAGATTAATGTGATCCATTCTACCCTCTGGATAATGGTCTGGGGGTAGAAGCTGAGGCTCAGTCTAACTGTTCTGGACAGGATGCTCCTACTGTAAATGGCTGTCTAGCGGACCTACTAAGTTGGGCAATATCTGGATACACAGCAAATTGTCTTGTGTTGATGTTCCAGTGTTAACTATACAGTGTTAACTAAGGTGTTAAATTAACACTTGTGAGTGTTAATTAACCACAATAGAACCCCAGTGTTGTTGTTAAAAAACAGTGTTAGTTGTCACAGTTTTAATTGAACACTGTGTAGTGTTAGGCAAAACCATCACAATTTTGCAGAATGCTTTGCTGCATATTTATTTTTCAGAATTGATTGTTTTAATATATATTTTGCTTTGTGCATTCATGAATTGGTTACTTTATGTGTCATTATTAAACAATAATAATAATTTTTAATTTTCAAATCTAATACAAACTGTAAGTGGTATTATTGATTGCATCCATTACTGAGATTTCTGTTCCTGTCAATATACTGTAGTTTTGCTAGTCTTAAGAAGTTTGTAAGTACTTCACCATTGCAATTTTATTGAATGCAGGATGTGGGTGATAAAATATTATAACTTTTTTGGATATCCTTTCAGATGGATTTAAATTTGTATAAAAATATATAAAACTTAGAGTGACTTCCATTGTGGTACAAGAGCTGGAAAAACAATCTGTCACATTTACTTAAGAAGACATGCTGGGAAACATGCAAATTAGAAGTTAAAACTAGTTAAAGGGAATAAAACAATTTAGAGGTAAAAATATACTCTCATGTGTAAATATTTAACACTTTTAACGAGTTTGAAAGTTTGAAAGTAATTTAACCTGGATTCTGTGAGAACTATATAAACAAGTGTTCATTTTAACACCATCCAAGTTAAATAACAATGTGGATTTTGCTGTGTATACAGTAGATGCATGCAAAGGAAAATAATGGAAATGTAAAATGAATGTCATGGCACAATAGCAAATACTTGGAGGTATAGGGTTCATTGAGATTAGGAATAATGTCAAAATATCATCATTAATAGCAATGGACAACATGCATCTGTCAGTATTTTCAGGACTCTTTAAATCTAGGTTAAAAGCTATCAATGGAATGCATTAAGCACCCTTACTAAAGTCATGCATTTAAATATCGTGGACAGCTTAAAAAAATGTGCAATGTAATGTTTATACAGTATATAAATGTAGCAAGACGCATTGAGTATGGAATTACTAAACTATGCATTAACATCAAATGTAAGATGAAAAACACTATTTACAGTGGACGTGTAATGTATCGCGTTCTAAGCTCTAAAGCCCTAAGCAGACATTTTGCCTGTTCAGGACGTGTGATAAGCAAATGTAATTTAACAAAGCGCCCGAAAGTACCAAGCATGTGTTCTCACATTAACACCCAAATTAACAGTCATGTAGCCTCTGTGCTCTCCTCTTTACCAATGATCCAGATCTCTGTGAATCAGCCAGTATAACAGTGGGCTTCAAATTTACTGGCACCCCTGACTGGCAATGCACAAACAATACTGTAAAAAAATAAACAATACAATTAGAGAGAAAAACTCAAAATACCAACATATGAAATATACTATACTTCATTAATGTATCATTGGAACCAACCAAAATCATTAATTGATTAAATAAAAAATCTATGTCCTCCAAATCAATGTTTCACAATCAATGGCACCCTTAAAGATTATAGCAAATTACATCTTCCGTAATTAAACCAGGAATGAAATTCTACTTATTTAATTCATCTAAGTCTTAAGGAACTATATTGAGCCATTCCTGTTCCATTAGAGTATAAAAATGGGGTAACATGCATGCAATATCCCTTTGTCATATAACACCATGAAGAAAACAAAATTACCTTCATAAATCTGGTAAAGGCTACAAGAACATCCACAAACAATTGAATATAGTACTGAGCACTGTCAGGGCAATCATAATGCTTGAGTTCATGTGTACAGCCCCTGGTGATACTTCGAGCAAAGTTTCATGTTATCTTGAGCCTTCTTAGTGTTTTAAAATAGCGATTTTGATGCTATCATAGTAGTGCCCCTATCCTTCTCATTCAAAAGGCGATATCACCGATACCAAAAATACGGAAAATCTTGAAAGTGGCGTTTCCCTCCTAATTATGCTTTTTTTTCAGGGACATTAACAAATAGACCCTAGGTTGCATTTTGGCAAGAGTTACGCTTTAACCTTGTCAAACATTACATGAAGAGACTCCATGCTGTTATCCTTGTCAGAGGTGGTTGCACTAAGTACTGAATAAGGACTGCCAATAATAATGGAACCTTGATTTTGGTGAAATTTCTTTTGTGTTAAATAATTGTATTAGTTTGGTTGGTTCCATTGTAACATTAATAAAGTACAGTACAGTATGTTGCACATCTTGGTATTGTCTATAACTATATTGTTTATGTTTTGAAACTATTGTTTATGCATTGCCAGTCAGGTGTGCCAGTAATTTCAGAACCCACTGTAATTACCCTAGCAAAGCATTGTGCCAGGGTTGCCAAGATGGAGAGAAGACATTTGGAAAAAAGTGTCATGGTTTTAACAGGGATGGTCTTAGTGGAGACATATTCCCTTATAAGGACCCCCACAACCCTGAATTAACTTAAATATATATACTGTATATAAAATTAAATATATATAAATATTTGTGCCTTATATTAATATAGAGGTAAATACTGTATAAGTTTCAGACAAATACTCCCAAATAGGAATTGAATCTAAAGATTTATCCTTAATCATAAACTAGGTTCTTCAACCTCAAATTTTATGACAGTTTGGGTAAATTAAACAATAAATTAGAATTTATTATTCAGTAAATACTATAAATTAGTATCTTTTCTGTTCCCTATTTTAATTGCAATAGCCGGTATCTTAAAGGAAAAAAACAATTTCGGTTATATTTGGGATATAGTTTGGGATATATTGCCCATGCTATTGCTAAATGCTGTTTATAACCTGGCTCTCTTGGTTGCATTGTGTCTAAGAACAGCTTCTTGTTGTGGTTTATTAGCAATATACAGTACCATACCCCCTAATGCACTCAAAATTGGAGATTATAAGAAAACATAGCTTAGCAATATTATATTCTATCCAAACCAACTCCATAGCATGTATCCTGCCTGGCTGAAGCTTTGATCTAGTGGAGGACCAAGTAAGTTGATGGCCACTTGAATGTCATTCATCCACACTAGCACTAGAATGAACCAAAAACAAATTAAGAAATCAAGATACTATTGTGAGAAATACAATGAATATATCATACATTAGCCTATGACAGCTCACTAGCTGATCTCGTATACTGTCATTTCCAATTCTCCAAAAGTTGAGGACGATTAATCTTGTTACTCTTAGACATGTTTACAAATTGTATCAACCTTCATAGGCTTGTGTCGAGTTATTAGTATTCATTCTATACAACAAATTATCAGTTCTAAACCTATCGTAATCTTTGCTAATTTATATTTAATTTATATTTATCTTAATTTGGTCTGCAGTAGAATCGCGACCAGCATCTCAAACGAATGAATGTATTGAAAAAGTAACTTGGAAAAAACAAACCTTGCACGAGTCTGTAGAAAGGAAAACAAATATGGCTCGCACAACAGAGCTGATGTAGCACAGACCAACAGCATGGAGGTTAACAGTCCATGATAGTGGGAAGTTATATGTTTGTTGCGAAGGGGCCTCAAGTGGAGTATAAATACAAGCACAGTATAAATACAATTATTTTTAAAATAATTAAGACACATTTACAATTCCCCTGATAATGTGAGGCCTATGGCAATTGCCGCTTTTGCCTTATGGTAAGACTCTGGGTGATAAACACTACATTGTGAAAATCGAGACAAAATACTGTAGCACTTCAGTCAGTTGATTCAGCTATATCATAAAAGGTAGCTTTACTGTAGGCTATCAAATACTCTCAGTAGCCAGTTAACTGGAGTCATGGCAATTCAGATATTGTTTGATTTAACGATAGAATCAGCAAAATATAACCCCCAGAGCCAGGAACGCCAGTTCTAGTACCTTAAAAACAATGGCATTATGGGAATTTCAAGTGTCCAGGGTTTACGGCGAATGGTGTGATACTCACACTCAATGCACGCACCTGCAGCATTGTGGGTAAAAACAGGACTTTGATGAGCGTGCAGAACAGAACCTCGGAACACAACAGGACTTGTCACTGATTGGCTCTAGCAGCAGAGGTCCAAACTGGGTTCCAGTCCTATCAGCTAAAATGCATCACCAGTGTGCATGCAATTGCCAGCACTCAACAACTCAAGAGTGGCCTCAGCAATCCCCAGACCCGAACCAGATGGAGCCTCTTTGTGATGAGATGGAACTTGCTGTTCACAAAATGAATAGAAGGGCTATCCAATTTGTAGCGACTGCATGAAATCATTGCGTAAGCATGAACCAACATTCCAGTGAACCACGTTGCAGGGTCCATGCCCCGAAGAATACAGGCTGTTCGGGAGGCAAAGGGGTTTGACCCAAGGCTAGATGGGTGTACCTAATAAACTGGCCACTCTGTGCATAAGATAATAGCGTGTTTTGCTCGTTTTTTCACTGTTTAAAGTATTCAGAGATTCGCTGTTTTACATCTTTCAGCTGTCCTCTACATCCTTCAGCTATCCTCTACATCCTTTCGCTATCCTCTACATACATTTGCATAACTTTAATTACCCGCAGTTCCCAAGCCCCCAATCAGACATTCATGAGAGTCAGGGAGGGAAAGGTTCTTTTATATGTTAATCTTTCTCCCACTATGAAATAGTCTGGTCTTTCCGGGAAATACACATTTTTAGTACCAAATTTATACTTTAAGTAGATATAGATGTACATGTTTGACTGATTGTTACTCAATTGGAACTAATGTTTTCTGACATATTGGATTATGTTCTTCGTTTTGGGGGTGGATGTTGCTTGTGATGGGAATAAATTAGTGTGGCTTGAAACAGTTTCACGTTTCACAATCAAACTAATTTTCTCACTAAGCTATTTTCCTTGCCCGTGCCTGCGTCAACACCATTTTGTGACCAATTTGGGTGCTGGCTTGTGAAAAAAAATGTAATTAGTGAAAATGTTTATTAAATCTGTTTTTCTCTACTGGGCCTAAGGTGGCAGTAATTGAACCCACTCTGTGCCTTTTCCTTTTTATCTCACTACTCAGATGACAAATAAGATAAATTATGCATGAGTAAAATGAATAAATCTTTGCTTGTTTTCTCATATTATCCAATGGATTGTTAAAAACGTGAATTTGCTGACAGTTACTCGAGAGCTCTTGTGAATGTACAGAATGTATAGTGATATTATGGTAACAGACACCATAATGTCTATTGTACAAGAAAACCTTGTTTTTATTAAGATGTGTTTGTCGTTTTTATTAACCCTGTGTGTTTCTCATTCATCTTTTTCCAGGTCACTATCCTGATTGTTCTGGCACTGGCTTTCTTGGCTTGCATTGTGTTCTTGGTGGCGTACAAAGCCTTCACCTATGACCACAGCTGCCCAGATGGATTCATATACAAGGTAAGGTCAGCTTGCTAGGTTGTGTGACAAATGACACTCTATTTCCTAGATAGTGTGCTACAGCCCAAAGGAATCTAGGCGATACCAGGGGCACAGATTTTCCTCTACACTGGCTAATCACCTTTGTTGGTTTTTACTGTGGCCTACAGGCATAAAGGCCTACAGGCATAAATCTAATTTTAGACTCAGCAAACAGCACTGGTGAAAAGTGAAATAATAATATCTTCCAGAAAAGGCCTTCAGTATTGTGAGGTACTGAACTCCCGTCTTTCTTCCTCATCTACAGCATAAGCGCTGCATCCCTGCCTCTCTGGAGGCGTACTACACAGCTCAGGACGCCAACTCCCGGGGACGGTTCTATACAGTGATTAGCCACTACAGCATGGCCAAGCAGACAACATCACGCTCCGTGTCTCCCTGGCTCCCTGCTGGCGCTGCTCCACATGATGCCAAGCCACCCAACACCGACGGGCACTGAAGCCTGCATGCCAAGCCCTCCCACCAGCCGCACGTCGTCTGCCCGTTCTCCATGCCGAGCTTTTAAACGGGGAGTGTATGTCGTGACCCAGTGTCTGGCTGGGATCAGAGAACCCTCGCGCCTTCTACCAGTCCCGCCCCCTCTGCCAGCCCCACCTCCTCTGCCAGCCCTGCCCCCTCTGCCAGCCCCGCCCTCTCTGCCAGCCCCAACCCACCCACCTCAGAACCTCTCCCTTCTGTTCCGGGTGTCTCCCATCTCTTTTCACGTGTCATCTCTACTTATTATTTATCATGACTTTTTATTTTATATCTTGTTATTGCTGTTTTGTATTTGATATCAAACAACTGTTTGTACAAAGGCAAGAGTCAATGTTGACATCCGCTCAAAGCATCCGTTTCTGTGAGCAGCTACTAACTGAGTCATTTTACTTCAGATGTATGCGTCTGTTATCGGCTCGGCCTTCAGTGGTGTCATGAGTGTGTGTAATGGAAGGCACGTTACGATAAACTTTAGGATCATGTTAGTGATTCCAGACCAGGAATTGCCATATCACTGTGCATACTCATACCATAATCCATTCTTATAGGAAATGCTTTCCTAAATGACTATGTGTACATCTAAGTTAAACATAAACATCAAAATACATTAGATGCCCTGAATCATTGGAGCAAAGCTAGCTCAGTATTCTCTGTCATGACGGTTTGATGACTGAACACTCAATACACTGTACTGTATGTCATTTTTCCCTTATTGAACCAAGCTGTACAAAGCCCAGTGCGTCCATGCTAGTTTACGTGTGTGCATTGCTGTAGCTACGTTTCATGATATTTAAAAAGAAATTCACAGGAAAATAACAACCTTTATTGCCACTTACATTTTGCTTTAGCAGACAGTTCAACAGCTGTACACACAACATGATTATGTGGGCATCGCTAAGGATACAAACCCAAGACTTGGAGGATGGGGAATATTGTATATCACTGTCTTTGCCAAAACTCTGGTTTCTGCAATGTTTAGATACATTTTTAGATGAGCTTCTCTGCAGAGTTGGTGCTGTTACAATTTTTTTAATGTTGTCAAAAACAGTTGTGATGTTGGTAGTTGATATGTAGCAAAGCCTGGAGTAGTTTCTCATTGTGCATTAAATAGATTTGAAATGAAAATAAAGCAAGCTGTGACCTGTACAGGAAGACATTGTCCAATTGTGTTTAATGCTCACCTAAGTATGCCTGTAATTGATTCTGCTAACTAATCACCATTATGACAAGTAACAGCTAAAGCAATGGATAATGGGCATAGCTTGAGCTAAGGTGTTAGCATGTGCAGAGGTGGGTAGAGTAGCCAAAATCTGTACTCAAGTAAAAGTACAAGTACTTATGGAAATATTAACTCAAGTAAAAGTAAAAAGTAGCATACATAAAATTTACTTGAGTAAGAGTAAGAAAGTATTTGATGAAAAAACTACTCAAGTAGTTAGTTACTAATTACTTTCGATCTGATCGATAAGATGCAAAAACCCTGAATTTCAGACTACTTGGAGAGCTTTCACATAACTCTCCTTGAAAGTTTCATGTTCTGTTTACAATATTTGCTTTCAGGTTATTTGAGATGAGAGTTCATTTGCAAAAAATAAACATTTTTATCAAGATCCTATGTTTAGGTTCAGTAAATGAACTTCTATACCATAATGAATGGTGTGCTGGACTAACCCAACCGTAAATCTCAGAATTTATCCCAAATTACGTTCTCAGGAAACTATTTTGAAAACCTAAATTACGTTCTATGCCAACCTATTTAGGGTGTTTTTACGTTTGAACTGCACGTTTTGTTATTAGGATATATATTTGTACTTGATTACGTTGCTTCGGTACATTTCGTTTAGCGGATTTATGCGAGAACATTCCATACATTCCATAGCGTTCGAAATTATATTGCAACATTCACAGTTAAGGTTAGGTAGGAGGATACTAACCGTTAAGGTTAGGCATGAGGTTACTAACGGTTAAGGTTAGATATGACGTTACTGAGGTTAAGGTTAGAATTAAGGTTAGGGTTAACATTACAAAAACCGACAATCGCGTGTCTGTAGAACAAAACAGAAAAAGTTCCGGTCTGGATTTGAACTCGCGAACACTGGCATGCAAGTCGCGGATTTAGACCGCAAAAACTAGCAAAAACTATGCTATTTACATGCTACGTCATGATCTTCTAATGTTCAAATTGAACGTTATTCGAGTGTTCAATTTAGTTCCCTACAACCGTAATTGAACCTCTCATACGTTCATATTTGACATATTTCGGTTTTACAAAATAGTTCCCTCAGAACGTATTTAATGTGATTTAGGGCTGGACTAACCAGAGCTCTTCCTTTTAAAACATACTTTGTTCCCTATATTTTTAAGTATATGCATTCTTTAGGTACGAATAAAATAGAATCCTGTTTTTGTTTGTATGTATTTTCTACACTTTTTGCTTGCACAAGAGCGCATATGAGGAAAAACACTCGGACAGTGTGTGAAATAATATTACAATAAGGAAAAGTGCCCAAAGTTACTAAATTACCGTTAATAGTGTTCAAATATAGGCATCATTGTGACACTTACCGCTACATGTTTTTTCAGGTTGGAGCTGGAATTTTTGTATGTTGAGATGTCAGTTCGTTTTGGTGCACACAGAATGATTATGAACTATTCTTTTTGATGTCTTGGAGTGAAAACATAGACTGAACTTGAGGCCACGAGTGATCTGCCTCCGATAGCTCGCACAGAGTCGCACACATCTTCCTCTGCTTTGGCCACCATCTTCCAACTAAATGTGCGCTAAATATAAGCAGGTGATTGATGCATAGCCACCTCTCGCGAAGCAGCCTTTCCAATGTTTTAACCAAACGCGCGCTAAATATAAGCGGGTGATTGATGCGTAGCCACCTCTCGCGAAGCAGCCTCTCCAATGTTACGCAAGACCTGCAAACAAGTCATATCATATAACTTACAATTACCATTTGACAGTAGCGGTGTAACGCCACAGAATGTAGCGAAGTAAAAGTACAGTTTTTTCACTAGAAATTTACTTGAGTAAGAGTAAAAGTACCCATCTGTAAATGTACTACAAAAAGTACAAGTTACCGAAAAAATGTACTCAAGTAAATGTAACGAAGTATATGTAATTCGTTACTACCCACCTCTGAGCATGTGCAATTGAAACAGCAGCTTGCAATGTTAGATATCTTGTCCAATGGTAAACATTAAGGTAAGTTAACAACAGTAAGGTTAGAAAAAGCTCATTTTCACTTCCTAACAGGCAATTAAAGCTTGCTTACTACCTCTAGACAACAACAGATGAGCAATATCAAAAGCTAGCTAGTGCTAGCTCCCCACCAACTTGACCACTATCCACTAACTGTAATGTTGTCTGCATCTCACTGGACTCTATTTTTTACATTCAAAAAGCACAATTAACATCTCTGAGGGAAGAAAATAATTGTAGGCACTTTCCCATATTTAAATATATTTTATAATCTACCTATTTCAGTTTTAATTAAACAGTATTATTCAAAGGATAATACAGTTTAGTTAAAGTTACATCTGCATAAAACACAAGCATAGAATAATCAGGTACCAACCTATTTTCTACCCTAGAACACCTGAGCAACTTTAGAACACCACTGATACAGTGTTCAGAGGTGGGATGTTCTGTGTGAGCGTACAATGAATACTTAACCTGTTCTTTGTTATTGCTGCCTTATAGTGTGTTTTGCCTCTGAAGAGAGTGACTGACAGGGTTATTAGATCTTCTGTTCCAATTAGCACCCCTTCTCTCAGCTCCCCATACGCTCGCAACAGGGAACCTCAGACACATCTTGAATGTCAAGATTTAAATCTAAACGTAACCAGGTGCTGAGGAACCACGAGCAATTAGAGACAGTCTCAACAAGACACAGGCAACGTAAACCAGGAGAGGCTTGTTGTATAAACTTCAGATGCACTTCAAGCAATATAGATGTTTCTTAATAAACAGGCTGTTAGGAACAAGTGTTTCTTTTTTACTCAGAAGGAAATGTAGATGTCAATTGGCTTTGATTTCCTAGCGTGTAATAATCAATAATAAAAGAATCAAAAGACCTGATCCTCCAGAGGATATGTAAATAATTCATAGTGTTATACCATGGTACTATTATGGTACTATTATAGTCATATAAACTGAATAAACTGATTGGCTGATAGCCATGGTATATGAAACCGTATATCACTGGTATGAAAACACATACATTTTAACTGCTCTTTTTTTTACTACGGCAAGTTGACAAAACAAATTCATATTTGCAGAATTTACCTGGGAAAATTTAGGATTAACTGTCCTGCTCTCTAATTGCATTGGAAACTGGTTTATAAGAGCAATAAGACATCTCATGGGTTTGTGATATTTGCTAATATACAACCTACTCATAAGCGCTGTGTCCAGGCACTCCACAATGCATCATGCCTAAGAACAGCTCTTAGCCGTGGTATATTGGCCATATACTACACCCCCTTTTGTCCCCTTTTGGTCATATTGCTGACTTATTTCATGGTATATGTACATTTGAATCAAGGTCTTTAACCTTGGTCCTGCCATGAACCTAAATAATATTACCCCTTAAACATATATATAATGCCAGCGCTACCATTACTAATGTCCTTCCATTAATACCATGATACAATTGTATAGTCTTGTAAATTATTTTTTGGATGGTATTTCAATATTTTTAATGTCAGGGCACTAGGAAGTAGAGGCTAGGCAGACAGGTGTGAAGGGGGAAACAAAGAGGCTCAAAGTCCTGTCACATTGGGTCTGTGGTCTGATGTTGGCACATACCATGGTATAGCCTAAATAATACAAATGTACTAGGGTGGTTAGCCTTATGGCCATAATAAAAATCTACCTCACAGGAAGCCTTTGGTTGCAGCTGCTGTACACATCCACCAATCACATTTCCACGGACGTCATTACATAACTTTGTTAAAAAAATGAATTACTTAAATATAAAAGTGTATTTGGTGTGTATTTCATCGTAATACAAGCTACATTCAGTTACCCATATGAGAGCTAGCTAGCGTCCTGGCATTTAAGTCATTTTTATCATAATTTAACAAGTCAGCCATATCAGTTGTGGACCTAAAACGGTAGTAAATGTTTTTTCTCTATAATAATGCAACAAATGAACATCTCTATACAAGCACTTAATTTATATGCTATTATAGGCTAATTACCAAAAGTGCTAATGAAATTATATCAGTTTATGAAATTGCTAATAAAAGCCAAGATATTGCTTGGTAGTTAAACTAACATATTGCTTAGTAATAAATTAAATTATTGTCAGGTTGTAAATCAACGACGCGTAGATTACTTGCTGGCTCCAAGTTTTAAATGAGTCAATATTTTGGACAAACAAACAATGTATATCTAGGACTCTGTTATTATTATTATTATAAGCAGCAGTATGGTCTTTATCATTATTCCAACTAATTTAGCCCATACAGTATAAGAAGTCAAAAGGTATTACCAAGAAACCAACTTTGAAATTTTTATTTTTATTTCCAAAGGGGCGTCACCAACGGAAGCCGCCCAAATGCCTCTCAGCATAATTGGATATGTCAGACATTTGCCGCGACAACACCTTTTTTTTAGATTTGAAGGCTTCGAGTGTTATTCTTTGCTCGGTTTTTAACAAAAAGGAAACGTTCAAATTGCTTAAAACAGACTGGATAGCTGATTTGAACGAGTGATATTGCGGATGTTCCATTGCAGCAGCCATCGTTGTAATTGTTCTGCTTCAACCAATGACAGTATAAAGCTGCGCTATCGTCATCATATAAAGCCCGCCTAAACGGTTGTGATTGGTGCCTCGATTTGGAAAAATTGGAAATGGGCTTGAATGGGCTCTTGGCCAGACTGACTTCCAGAGAAAATTTAAATTTGCCGGAAGTCCGTCAGGGTTCTCCCAGGCTACTTTATTTAACCAGGTAAGTTCATATTCAGGGAAATTTTTCAGCTTTAGCAAATGCTTTTCTAATTCGCTTTTGCTACTGGCTGTTAAAACACTGGGTCTTGCTCCAGTATTGCCAGGACAGAAAAGAGCTATACTGTTATGGAAAAAAATGAAGAGACCACTGCAAAATCACCTGTGACTCTGGTTTCGCTACTCATATGTATGTGTTTAGGTAAAATGAAGAAAAACAAACTACTGACATTTCTCTTTAGAGCATTTATTTGCAGGTCAAAATAACATAAATAACTCTGTCTTGTCAAGGCTGAGCTTTAGGTCAGTATTTACGAATTAAGTGTAGGAGAACTCCAGGGATGTACATAAGAGAGGATGGAATTAAGCATATGGTGGTTGAGGACTGAGGAGAGGTTTTCAGAGTTTCCTGGAGTTACAGAATGAAGTCTAAAATGTGGAGTGATAGAAATTGACTTCAGTCATAAATAGAGGACAAGGTGGTAAAGCTGTAATGTACTGAATTGATGAGAGGTCATCTGGATGTTTTGTTTTCCTTCATCTTTGCTCAGCTGGCCAGAGCTAGGTTATTTGAGCTCACCTTGAGTCAGGTGGAGCAGGAGGAAAGACACGAGACAGTGGTTGTCTCAAATTGCTTATACAATCCATACAATAACTTTATTATGGCATATGAAAATTGGTATGTACCAAACCAAATTTCCCAGATGTCCCAATATTACCCATGGATTTTCAAAGTATGCTATTTCGTATGCTTGCTGGGGTACATCTCCCACAACCCCTTGTGCAAGCAACAAGTAGATGTTTTCCATACTTTTTACTTGATTAACAAATATGAGCATAGTATGCTTAGGTTGCTAGTGTGTTAGTAAAGCTAGAAACAACTGTACTTAGTAGACAGCGAAAAGGATCTGACCAGCTGTTGCAGCACAAATTTACATATGTTACACAAAATCTAACTAGCTACTGCATGTTTGTAATTCAGTACTGTAGCTGCAAAGATTATTAGAAAAAATGCTTAATGTTGCCAAGCAACGACATTGCATTATTTTAAAATTTACTTCAAGATGCATTTCATTGATGCGGTAGGAAGTCCCAATACTGTCTTACTGGCTTGATAGTACGTACTTTACTATCACCAGTACAGTACGTACTTGAAGTATGTAGAAGGTACCGATTGAAGTATGTACACTAGAATGCGATTGGAAATTCAGACATTGAGTGTCATAGGATGGGGTGAGAGAGCAGACTTAGGTCAATCAGGCAAAATCAGTAGACAGTTACACAGATCGAGCAAACGGGAGAAAATAAAAAATGAAAAGACAAGACAGATTGTGACATTGCAACTGGGCAGGGGCTGCGAGGGTAGAACAGGAGGACAGAGAAATAGAGAGCTAGGGAGAACAAGTGGTCATCAAAGACTTGGAGTGGGTCGCAGTAAGATTAGTCCACAATCACCATGTAAGCTCATGCACATCGCCTGCTTGGCAAGTGGGACACAGCTGGCAAAATGTGAAGTCAGAACAATAAAGGAGTGGAAATAAAGAGGTGGAAAGAAATGAATGGAAGGCAGATAAAGCATCAGGGGACGGCTACTGGGATGAAATAAGAAGAAGCAAGAGAGAAAACGCTGAAAAACAAAACCTTAAACACATAAAAATGAGACACAAAAATCTAACACAGCATGCCAACAGGATACTTGAAAACAATATAGAGCTTTGCAACAGGCAAACATGCTTATAGGCAAAGACAACAGGCACATCTCATGAAGCATGTGTTCGTGAGTGAGTCAGAAGCAATGGTGACAAAAGCAGGAAGTTTCTGTTTTTTTCTATTGCTACTGTAATGCAGCGAACCGAAAGGTAAAGTTACTATTGTAGGTAATTTGTTAGGGACAGTTTGCATAAAAGTAAATTGCATTCCGGTGGAAGTACCTTACTTTCATTAGAAGGCAATCAAACCTAGACTGCGGTGGTTAGCCTGACATTATAATTTCTTGGTTGTGTTGCCTTTCAACTGATTAAATTCAAATGTCTAGTGTCATAATATTAATCTCAACTTTTGGAATCCAAACTGTCTTTATCAATCATCTACGCTCATATTGAGGCCCAAGCTGAACACTGCATTCTAGTTTTGAACTTAATTGTACTGGCTCATGCCTTAATTAATTACCTAATTTTGTCAGTGTAAGGATTGACTAAATTCAACACGACAGTTTTCCAGGTTATTTAAACATAATTGTTCCATTCACTGCAGATCTACAGGAAAAGGGTTGCCTGCTCTTGTTCTAGCTTCATCAAACAGGTAAATAGGCTTAGTATTGTACAGGTTAATCACATTTTACCCACCTTTTCTTCCCTAACACATTTAACAACCATTTCTGGGTAATGGCAATAAAGAAATATACTGTTTGTGAACATTTTCAATGTACAGAAAAGTAATCAGAATCACTTACACCATACTAAAACATGTTTTCCTTTTACAATACAGTGAAATGCTTGGTTACTAATTCTGTCCCTATCGATGCAATTGTTCTCGTAGGTAATAAAACAAGAGTAGCATTACAATACATAACTGGAGTAATTCCAATTACACTGGTAAGAATGTGCTGGATTAAAAGTAATATATCTTTATTTACCTTTACTTTTTATTTACTCAGGTTCTTCTTTACAGCAACGACCTGGAAGAAATTAGGGTAAAGTGCCTTGCCCGAGGACACAACGACATGTGTCAAGGTTGGGAATCGAACTGGCATCCTTCTGACTACAAGTCTACCTCTCTAACCACCGAGACATCTGCGTCCCTATATATACCGTACTTGGTGAGGAAATTTGTGCTCAAGCCACAGCATTTCTATCTTCTGACTAATAAGATGCACTGCTGCACTTTCTTTACAATTTTGTTTATGTAAGGGTGTCAGGTGAGATCCTTGTGGATGTCGATCCCAAGGAACTTGAACTTTTGTACCTTCTTCAGCTTGGCATTGTTGATGAAGACGGGGGCAGGGTGTTTTCTCACATTTCTGTAGTCCACGATCAGATCCTTGGTTTTGCTGACGTTCTGAGAGAGGTTGTTGTCTTGGCACCCATGATGACATGTCAGTGACCTCTTCAAACACGGTGTAGCCTTAAAACATTGTTAACTTCATAATGCAGTGGTATAAAACCGCAAAACCTTACAGACATTAGCTTAAAACAATGAAGACACCTGTGCTATGTCTGCCGGACAATTCAATTTTCTTATATTTAAATCCCAATATTACACTGTGAACATAATTTAATATATGTTTTACATTTTTACTTAGGGGTGTACTCACTTTTGTTGCCAGCGGTGTAGATCTTAATGGCTGTGTGTTGAGTTATTTTGAGGGGACAGCAAATTTACACAGTTATACAAGCTGTACACTCACCACTTTACATTTTAGCAAAGTGTCATTTCTTCAGTGTTGTCACATGAAAAGTTATAATAAAATATTAACAAAAATGTGAGGGGTGTACTCACGTTTGTGAGATACTGTAGGTTAAACAGTTCTCATTATCATTCTGTCCACTCTGACACTCCACTCTGACACTCCACTCTGACACTCCACT
>JACXGM010000751.1:8165-36804 GCA_016801145.1 Umbra pygmaea | reverse complement strand
ACCCGGAATGGACCGGCCGTTCGGGAAAACTCCCGATCCTCCCGATGGCCAGTCCGCCCCTGGTCATGGCTATGTCTTAATAGATAAGTAAACAGTTAAAATTGCTTCTGTAGCTTTGAATATTGAGTTCTCAAAGGTTCTAAGCTCCTCAAAATCATTGTACTGGGCATATTCCCGACATGAAAGTCACTGAAAACACATTCTCAATGCATTCTGAAGTTACCAACTCGTCCACCGTATGTTTCACTTCCATTACGTCACTGCAGCGTTCGGTTGACTTCCTTATCGTTTTTGTCCCGCCCCTGAATTGCGTTGATTGGATAAAAAACGTTGTAGTTAGTTTGAGAATAGTTGATTGGATAAAAAACGTTGTAGTTAGTTTGAGAATACATTCATCCATTGAGCTAATTTAGATAGGGTTTGAGACTTTTTTCTACAATAGACGAAATACCTGTAGAGCTAGATGATTTCAACTTTGATCAAGTGTTATGGAATGATAATATCCAACCATAAGTGTTTACACTGAAATACAGTGAGGATGAAAAGCAGGAAAGGTAGAAACTTTCTTAATCGGTTGAATTAGGAAGTGGCCACCGGTCAAGCTCAAAATGGCAACCGAGACAGAAAGTGTTTTGTTGTAAAGAGTGGGACAGGGATACATTTTTGCTTTTAAATATCTCCAGCCAAGAAGATGATAACATCTGTTTGTTAGATCATCCTAGTTTCGAAGTTCAGATGGAACTAAGTCTGAATATTTAAATAAATGTTCTGCTTGCTTCAGGAAAGACAAGTCTGAATATTTCCTGTCAGCTACAACTGAAAACCTGAATGATGCTAGAAAGTTTTAGAAGAATATTCAAATCATTGTCCGGTATCTCTAATGCTAATGAATCATCATCAGGTATAGTGTAAGACTCAGTAGCATCTGGGAATTTATTTGATTCAGTTTCTTCTTCTTCGTATTTTTACCTGGGGGAGCTGGTCAACTGTTTCATTTTTTGCTATTTTCTGTTAAGGAGGTGTATAAAGCCCTGATATCCCTTGATCAGAGAAAGCCGCCAGGGCCTTGTCTTCTGGATCTTTTCTTCCTGAAACTAGCAGCTGATTTCATAGCTGAGCGCTTACTTACCTATTCAATCTGACCCTGGAACTTAATGGAATTCCAAGTATCTGGAAGTCAGCTTTTGTCCTGCCACTATTAAAGGGCATTGATCCAACTATTTAAACAATTATAAACCAATTTCGAAGCTGTCTTCCTTGGCCAAAATACTTGAAACACTTGTTAGTGATCAACTAAAAGAGTTTCTGGACACAAGTTCTATTTTATCTACGCATCAGTCTGGCTTCAGGACGCCGCACAGCAAAATTACTGCAATCATGGAGGTTGTTAATGATATCACTGATACTATGGATAGAATCAGTGCTAAAGTCTGTTTTTCCTATGAAGTTGGAATTCGCTGTAGGGTCACTTGAATCTTATCTGGTACCACTTAATTATTTTAAGTCCGTGTTGAAATATATTGAAGCAAATTCTTTAACCTGTTATCGTTTTTAATACGTTGACCTTTTATTATGTTTAATTCTGTGATTTTATGGCGTGCTTGTGTTGTTTTGTCGTGTCCTTCCTGCTGCCTGACTTGGCCAGAACACTCTTGAAAGAGATTCTTAATCTCAATGAGTGTTCTTCCTGGCTAAATAAAGTTGAATAAATATATAAACAAACACGCTTTTATAGTTTACTGAGTAAACAACTGTTCAAACATTAGCTCAATTTCCTGTCCCTCTAAAGGCCACTCAACTCACAGAATGACATTAGGCAATTGGTTAAGTTGTTTTTTGCAGTATCAGCCACGTCGCTTATGGTTGAGATCATAGAAATAGAATGGATAGAAAGGCCATTGAACTGCTTGACGTGGGCATTCGATTAGTACACAACAAAATGGCGATTAGTTGTTGTTAGTTGGTGATAACACGCAAATCAGTTTAATGCGGAAGTACGCCTCTAGATCTTTGCAATGGAATGGTACACATAAAACCAGCTGCCGCACTGACCATTCTGCTACATTGATTTGAATTGGAATGGCCTGTCTATCCATTCATTTTCAATGGTTGAGACAGTCAAGGACGGGTGGTTCTGTTCTGGCTCACATCACAGATGCATCTGTTTCCCACTGCATGACTAGCATCCACCACAGGACACCTTCTGGCATCCACAAGCATAATATGGGCTAGATGAGACAAATAGATACATAACACACACACCCTCTCGCTCACACAAACACACACACACACGGATCACTTAAGAGAGCAGCGTCTGGCACTTCATCTTGTAGCTGCCATGATGAGGGGAGCGTGAGGTCCGTCAATGGAGAAAGCAGTCAGCAGAGCTCCCAGTTACCAACACACAACAGGCCCAGTCCCCTCAGAATACCACAACACCGGGACCCTCACAAACAAATCAATATCCAATCCTCATTTACCAACTTTTCCCCCCACGAAGGCAGTGAATTTGGCCATTTTAGCAGAAAGGAAAAGGTCAGATTGAAATAGCATTAGACAGATAAACCTCGCGGCATTCACACTGCTAGGACTACCGCTGGCCACCGAGGAGAGATACGATCTGCTAGCATCTGTCATCTGCTTACGGCAGTATTTGTACTGTACGTTTTATAAATGTCACAAAGCACTGTAAGCCATCGTGATCTGTTATAGACTATACTGGCATTGGTCTGGAAATACAGTGGCACTGTTCTGCATGCTATCCATCGGTAATGACCATTGTGGAAAACATTTCACACATCATTACGGACAAGTAATCAAGTCTTAATGGTGATAGATTGTCCACTTTCTTCAGGTACAATCACCTCAGGTTAAAAATTAGATCCACATAGGATGTCTGTGGTCAAACTATCACCAGAAAACGATAGGGATGCTATCTATTTAAGGCTGAGGGGGAATACAAAAAATATGTAAATATCGTAGAAAACAACATTTGCAGCTTTGCAACCGCCTTCTGGAGACTTGATCCTGTATATACACCATCTTATACCACTGTAATCCCATGGCTGTGGATAGTGCTGGCTGCTTGTTTCGCTCCCTGATTACAATGTACGGGACCATTTCACAGTCAGCTACTGTTGCTGTTTCTTTCATGACTAATTCTTGGGAATGACTTCCCTATCTGAGAAAGGCTTGTTATCTCATTCATGTTTGCCACAGATAATTCTGAAGCGCCACTGCTGTGGTAAACAGTAAACAAACAGGCTGCTGCTGCACCGAGGCTAGTTAAATATCCAAGCAACCTCTGCTAGTTAAAGGAGTACAGCACACAGTTCCATTAACTCGCCAAGGACAGATGCTGGACAAGTTATTTGAAACTACAGATAACAGTCTGGATACAGAGAAGGAAACAGTCTGCATTGCAAACAACAAACACTAAGGTTGTGTGCATGCAATTCCTAAAAATGAAAGCAATAAAATAAGTAGCAATATAAGAACTAATGTGCCATTTTTGCCAAAGACACTTAAATCCACGAAAGGTATTACGTTTGACAACAATCTTGTGTGTGCTAGTATGGAGACTGGTTTGGGACACCTGTCGACTGATTACTTGATGAAAAACTCTGCTCTTCGAAAGCCGTGCTCTACCCGCAATTTTGGCCTTGTACTGCAAAGCCTCTGTGGACGCCTGTTCATATTACCTCTCGCTGCTTTGGTCAATTATCCCCAAAATGAAACCTGTCCAGGAGCAAACTGCCTTGCTCTCTGTCATTACCATTTTGAACTGAGGCCAAGGTGAGATTTTGCAGGGACGTTCAGATGGGAATGCCAGCATCTCTCCGGGATGTATGGATGTGTCTGTCAGTGCCGGAACTTTCTGTGGCCCACTGACCAGGTATCGCGGCGGTAGCAACAGCCAGAGCAGCAGGAGCCATCGGCGCTGACAGATGACCGGCTGCTAGGTATTTGTGTAAGACAGTACACAGTGCTGCTGCCAGCCTCTGGCAAGCTATTGTATTAGGAGGTTCAGAATGGCAAGGTGATTGGAGGCTCAAGAAAAATGTCAGCCTTTGTCAAAACAATAACTGACACCTACTCAGCGCATGTGTGTATAGCTGTACTTGTCTCTTGTTGAACTGGGATGATGGGTAAAACACTGTAGATGAACCTAAAAACATTCAACGACTAGGATCTTTGATTTTCGAAAGGGAACATTTTCCTTTTGAGCTTGTAAGAAGAGGACATATGTAGCAGCATGCATCAGCATTGGATCATTTCATGTTCTCTGCGGTCTGTGACGACTGTGCTTTTGGATCGGCTGAGGATTTATCATTTAGCATACCGTGTTGGTACGGTACATGAGTCATAGGTAGATGTTCAGTCAACAGTGGGTACTTACAGAATTATTTATGAATGCCTCTATTTTTTTCGTTCATAGCAAGACATACATTGAGGGCTGCCCATAAAAACAACAATTATTCATGCTTAATTATCAGCCCTTAGAGCTCCCGTGGAAATATTACATTTGTTTCTGCCATGTATTTTCTCATAGCAATTGAAGAAATCATACTGCTATGATTATTGCAGTGACAACTGTACAACAGTTCTCTCAGTGAGCTCATGGTCTAGCTTTTGTTTCATACAGGGCTGTAGGGACAGGGTATCCATGAAATGGGTTAAACAAACCCAATAAAACAAAGTCTAGAGTCAGCACAATCAAACAGCCAGGCTTCAGCAATGTCTGTACAGATTCTGTGTCTGTTGCAGTCCTAACACCTACTGGGACAAGGCCTGGCATGAAGGACTGACGAAACTAGCAGAACGACAGACAGAAAGACAGACGGGACAGTTTGCTGGCCTGTGTATTTTATTGCTTAGTGGATCCGGCCGACAAACCGTTCTGCTCCATTCCACAGTCTCCCCACACTGCGGGAGCCGTGACCTGCCTTCAAGGGTAATCTGACATGCATGCTGCACAGCTCAAGTCTGCAGCAGACCAACACCTCGGGCCAGCATGTGCCACACTACACAAGAAATGTAAGATTCTTGGAAATATATGGACTGAGAATGTGTTTTTAATAAGTGTTAACCTAGTTATTTTGTTTGGTGTGAGAGCTAAGTTTTTCAGTACTGTACATGCCGGCTTAATATAGTAAAGCACTAGATTTGCATGGTATCATTACCAACATCTATGAATTCTGCAGTTTCTTTGCACTCATCACAATACCCCCCCCCCCCCACAGCATTGAGCTGAGCAGCAGTAGCCTCCAATGTGATTGGCCCCTTATGGTCTATATTGTAATTTTCCATATTCTGGTCAATTTCATAGCGCTGCTGACTTCAAGGGCCCCCACGACAATGCGAGACAACTAACAATGATATAACATCAAAAATCCAGAAGTTTTACACCAGATGTTGTTTTGCTTCCTTATTTATGCCAAACACAACTCCTGTCATGTGTGGACTAAGAGGTGAATGCGTAGATTTTGTATAGGCACTTTTCAGATTGACAGTTTAGCCATGTAGCACTTTCACTGCCACTGTTTGTGAAAACTGCCATTTTGGCCAGATGACACGCAAGCTTTTTGACCGTGCACACCAGGGTGTTTGGAGAAATGGGAATGCGTGACTTGTGAGAATCCATCTACTGTATAATATGGTTACACAAGGTGACATGAGGGGATCTAGCTTCCAGTAGTTCTAGGCTCTTGTTAAGGTCAAAAGCACAATTAACGTCACTAACAGGAGATTTGCGCCAAAAGCATCAGTGCCTATGCCAAGAAGCTAAACATAAAATGGAGTTAATGCAACTCAATGGCCTCAAACACACATTGAAATCCACAAAGAAATGTTTAATTGACCAGTGAAATAACATTTAGCGATGGCCATCGCAGTCTACGTACATTAATCCCCTTGAAAACCTGTGGTTTGAATAGAAGAGCTCAACTTAGATCTCAGGGCTCTAGAAAGAGTCTGTAGAAGCATGTTCTTACGTCTTTTCCAATGCGTTCTCCAATCTCAAACGAATGAATTGGAAATGCTCTGCCTTTATTCTCGCAGAGTGGAAACAGATTTCAAAACAAGTAGTATTGACACTTAATAGTATGGAGTGCAATACATTCCACAGGTAGAACAATTACAATAATGTTTATGGCTTAATATTATCAAAGGTGTTATCACCTGTTTTAAGATCAGGTTTATTGCCACATGTTACATTATGCCCCAGTTACAGCATTGGAGTAATAATAAAAAGTGTCAGTGTCAATTAGTAAACAATAAGATATAAAAAAGGAGACTACACAGTAACAACTTTGGTGTTAAATCAACACCCTAAGTGTTATATTAACACTCTAAAGAGTTTATAGAGGTCCACTGGAGCTATATAAACACTGAGAGTGTTAATTTAACACTGGCGTTTTTGCTGTGTAGAGATCAAGCCGATTGTACACACAGAATGATAATGTGTGAATATCATGGTGCAGTTAAAATTACATATAGTGACTATATATACTGTATATGTGGGCATAATATTTACATATGATGTATTGCAATTCCATGATGGCCATTAATAGTTATAACTCATCATTGCAGCAACTCTCAACATGATCAGTAGAGTTGAATTTTGGGACTTGCGTTCTCCGAGATACAGGACACACATGCCAAGATGTTCCGCATCTTTCAACATTGTTTGCGCATCAACATAGCAACAAACAAATTGGATATTTTCCGGCTAACAATCACAATTAGCTTGTGGGCTTTTGCGACCCACCTGAGGGTGTTCCTAGAGTGCAGTGTTACAATTACACTGTTCTTCCTCACTTCCTATTGGAGCCTTCTGCTCACAGTGGACTGTATCAGACTCAGGAATGTATGTAGCCTCTCTACTGTAGAATCTTCCTGAGAGAGCTTTTGGAGAAATAAACGGAGAATTGAATGCGCTTTAAATCCTTTAATCTGGTTGTTTACTCGCACACTGAAATGAATTCAGCTTAAGCTTTCGCATTTCCAGACTTCATGTGTTTCTTTGTCCTTTTGGCTGTTGCTAGACAACATTGCACTGTAGCTAGTCTGTGAAAATTCTCAATACATTTGATGGTGTATGTAATATGAAGATTAGAAAATGTATATCCAAATAGGGATATAATGTAAATCAAAAAGTAGCATTTGTCATTGTATTACATTAATATGTATTTACCCCACATCCAAGTAAGTTTAACATTAATATTGCCGCTGCATGAAAATGACTGTTGAGCCACTGTACAGCTTGAAGTCAGTTAGTACCGGTATTAAAATCATTTAATTACAGTATTTTCTGTGCTATAACCTCTCCACTTATATTCATATTATCCTATGTGGTCTGGATAAGTGCTGAAATGGATACCTTTTACAATTTAGACACAAATATAAAATACTTACTGAAATTAGATTAGGTTTGGGACTACAGATGAAAATTAGAATGTATGCTATAATCTGGCTAATTTACAGTCTGTACAGAAGTGTAAGTTTGTTCATTAATGTGCACTGTCCCAAGTAAATAAATAACTATATCATATCACAAATTAAACCCACCCTTATAGTCTTTTGACATATCTGTTCTGATAATTCAACACTGTCTGAATAAAATCTTTGAATAATACACTATGAAGTGTTATCTGCAAAGCACATTGCATCGGCCAGAATGCAGGAAAATTCATAAAACACATACACTGAAATGCATTTTCAGTAAGGAGATGGGAAAGATGGACACTTTGTAATGAGAAGCATCAGGCTAGCAGAGCAACAGAGAGGACGTCTGTTTTGTATTATTAGAGTGGAGGACAAGTACTGCAGGCCGGATGTTGTGGTTAAGCAGGACCACTGATGTCATGCACCGCAGTGCTCTTGTTTAAAGGTGCCAGTCATACCCATCTGACAAACTGACTGAACGAGAGGGAGACGGAAAGATAAAACGAGAAACAGCAAAAGACAAAGAGAAGAGAAAAATAAAGCTAGAGAGAGGTTGAGGAGATGGTCAGGCATTAATGGAATATCACTGGGTCTTTGCTGATCGGCCAGCCTCATAAACACTGTTTGAGGTCCCTGAGGGCCGGAACAGGGCCAGATAAACACTGAGTTCATTAATGAGACACTAATCCAACAGGTCTCTAATTCAACCCTTATTAATAGTGCTGACAGTAGTAGGCTTGTAGAGACAGATGGATTGTACTGAGTAATATACGTAGTATACTGTATAACTATTATTATCCAAGTGGTATATGAAAGCAATAAGGCATGAGCGGTTGTGGTATATGTAAGCAACAAGGCATGAGGACGTGTGTGGTATATGTAAGGAATAAGGCATGAGCGGTTGTGGTATATGAAAGCAATAAGGCATGAGGGTGTGTGGTATATGTAAGCAATAAGGCATGAAGACGTGTGGTATAGGTAAGGAATAAGACATGAGCAGTTGTGGTATATGAAAGTAATAAGGCATGAGGACATGTGGTATATGTAAGGAATAACGCATGAGGGGGTGTGGTATATGTAAGCAATAAGGCATCAGGGGGTGTGGTATGTGTAAGCAATAAGGCAAGAGGGGGTGTGGTATATGTATTTTTTTTGTATTACAAACACTTCTGTTATTGGTCAGATGAAATATGCTAATTCTTTGAGATAGGAATTTGGGGTTTTCATGAGCTGTATGCCAAAAGCATCAGTATTAAAACAATAAATGACCTGAAATATTTCAGTTGGTGTGCAATGAATCTAAAATATATGAAAGTTTAATTTTTATCAGTACATTATGGAAAATAATGAACTTTATCACAATATGCTAATTTCTTGAGAAGGACCTGTAATGATAATTTGTTCAGTTTATATAGCACTTTTCAAGAACCCAAAGCGCTTTACACAGTGAGGTGGAAAGCCCACCTCATCCATCATCACCAACCATCACCAGCCACTTTGCGCCAGATCGCTCACCACACATCAGCTATCAGGTAAAGAGGTTAGTAGTTATATATGCCAATTTGTAAGGAGCGGGATTTTTAGGTGGCCTTGATTGAGGTGAGGCCAGGTTGGGAATTTGGCCATGACACCGGGGTTAACACCCCTACTCTTACGATAAGTGCCATGGGATTTTAATGACCACAGAGAGTCAGGACACCCACTTTTAACGTCCCATCCGAAAGACTGCACCCTGGAAGCAGGGCAGATGTCCCCGTCACTGCCCTGGGGCATTGGGATTGATCTTTAGACCAGAGGGAAGAGTGCCCCCTACTGGCCCTCCAACACCACTTCCAGCAGCGCTGGTCTCCCATCCAGGGACTAACCAGGCCCAACCCTGCTTACCTTTAGAAGCAAACCAGCAGGGCAATACAGGGCTCTATGCTGCTGGCTACAAATGCAATAAGGCATATACCACACCCCCTCATGCAATAAGGCATGAAAGGGTGTGGTATATGTAAGCAATAAGGCATGAGGGGGTGTGGTATATGTAAGCAATGTACCACAAACCATGAAATGCCTTATTGGTCTTATGAACCAGTGAAAAATGGTGTGATGTCATACTGTTGATAAACGGTCTCATATATTCGCCTTATCTTGGCCAGGTCGCGACTGCAAATGAGAACAGGTTCTCAATCGATTAACTTGGTTAAATAAAGGTAAAATAAAAAAGATATATAAATACACAGTGCCTTGCGAAAGGCAATTTTTTTTTTATTTTGCTCGCCCAATTTGTCAGTTTTTTATTTGTTAAAAAAGTTTGAAATATCCAATAAATTTCGTTCCACTTCATGATTGTGTCCCACTTGTTGTTGTTTCTTCACAAAAAATTACAGTTTTATATCTTTATGTTTGAAGCCTGAAATTTGGCAAAAGGTTGAAATGTTCAATGGGGTTAAATACTTTTTCAAGGCACTGTATATACAGTGACTGAAGAAAATGTTGGGTAGTAGTGAGGACTATGCTATTTAACTATAATAATACATAGGATATGCAAATATAATACATATGTTATACATAAAGAGATATATTGATAGTGTACACCCTAATCTGTGACACCCTGTACCCTAAGTAGTGTTGGCCTACACAATAGTGGGGCACTATGTTGGGAACAGGTAGTACTTAAAAGGCATGCTATGACTCACTGCAGGGCCCTTGCTTTCTCACCACGGTCCAGTCGATAGCTGGTAAACATACCGTAACCTCAGTGTATTGCAGAGCAGATCCATGTTTACTCAACCCAATACTGACATTCCACACATTTATAGACAGAGCCAGTGCACAGACTAACAATAAGGTGTAATACGTACTGCCAGAGCCACAGAAAGAGTGTTATTGACTGTGACTGTGAGTATCTGTGGCCAACATGCATTTTTCACTGAGCTGCCGTGCCGTTCAAGGAGACTTTGAATTATTAAAGCTGCATTTTACGCTTCTCTCTCAGATCACCCGGAAACATCTCACAATATATTTGGATTTGGAACAAAAGATTGGCAACTAAAATGAATTTGAGGCCATCTTTACCACCAACCGGGGCTCAGCATGAACATTAATAATATTAGTTGGAAGTTTATCACCTGAGGATGTTTTAATCCAAACAGGGTGTGTCTTTGATTCAGCTCCCGACAATCGATTCAACTCTTTAATCTGCTCGGCAGGTTTGGAGAGTTCATTGTCAGGCCGACGCGCACGCTTCCCTCGTCCCATGACAAAAGAATGGATCTCTGCTGTCTTTTCTCAGTGCATAGTGAAACATTACTATTCATTTCGTGTAGACTATGTGCCTTGTTATGTATTCAGAGGTTGTGTATGTCTCATGAGGAGGCAGTGTCTAGGTAGCAATTTTTAACATTGCACTTGCCGCCACGAGAGTCAATATTTGATTTTCCGGCATTGTGTGAAAATTATCACTAATTTCTGAAAGCTGCCAGCAACAGAATCAATGTTGCTACACTAACTTCTGACTGAAGACAAACCAACACTGAAGTTGTGTCCAATTATGAACTGGAGGACGTTCTGGAGAGACAGGCTTTATATCTATCACTGGCACAGCCATTTAGCTCCTGTCCTTCAGTGAAGCTCTTCTCTGCCAAGAGGAAACAATCAGGGAAAGAATCAAGAGTCATTCACAGTTGTTCTGTGCCGCCCTGTCCCCATGCAAAGGTTTACATTTGGCCATGATGTCACTGGCAATGGGCTTTCAACTGAATTGGACAAATAACAGTTAAATAAAATGAACAAAAATGGTCAATCAGAATTCATCAGTACCATCATCCAGAAATAGTCTCCTATATTTAAGCAGTAAGACACGAGGGGGTCGAGTATATGGTAAATATACCATCGCTAAGAGCTGAATGCAACACTAAACTATGGTCTGAAATATATCAACAGTCTTTGATGCCTTGATTGATCTTATGAACTGGTTACGCAGGCAAATAAAACAGTACAATACTACTTGATGTTACATATACCATGGCTTATAGCCAATCAGCTTTCAGGATGTGAATCGCCAGCTACTTGCTGAGTTCACAAGTTTTGGGAAGACCCTAAATAAGACCAAATTATCAGGTAAATGGAGTTCATATCCCACTGGTGACCATGATTGATATTTTCTTTACTCTTTCTATTTGTTTTATAGATCACTCCATTACCTGATCATTTTGTCTTAATTAGGGACTTCCCAAAACTTGTGAACTCAGCAAGTAGCTGGAATGTAACTGTACAAGCTACTTTACCCAACACTGCACCCAATATTATAATTAACCAAATGTCCTTTTAATGATAGTTGTGTGTATTATGTGCAAGAGGGACATTATCAACCCATTATGAAACTAGAAAATGAACAAGGTAATATCTTGTTTGTTTAATTACTGTAATTAAAAGGATCAATACACTGTCATTATACTGTTTTAGATGGACGGGATCACTACTGGCTTTGGCACTATATCCCTGTCCAAAAGAGTGCTATTTATTGAATTGATAGAATCTATCATATCTAGGTCAACATGCAGCAGGGCAGATATTTTCTCATAATCCTTGAACTGAATGTGGGATGTACACTAGGTTACAATGGTTTTCATGATCAAACAGACAAAATAAAGGAAATTAATTCACAGTGAATAAAGATGATCTGTTCCTGTCAGGTTCAAAGAAAGCACTTTTAAAACGTGCTATTGAGAAGAACTGATAAAAGTCTCTTCATCATTTCTGTAAGAGCTGCTAATGGGAGATTAACACACCTGCGGCAGAAAGAGAACAGAAGAAGGTACAGAAATGGTGCTGACATTTTAAAACTATTTGTTCTAAGTCTTTTCAGTGGGTTCGCTCTGTGACGTGACTGATTTGTTTCTAACAATGGTAATGATGTGGCATTGTACAAGTTAAAATGTGCAAATAATGTTACAGGCTTTCTGTTCATCCGTAGTCTCACATCTACGGAAAGTAGAAATGGAGTGGCAGTCGGAGAAGAGAAAGTGTCATGTTTATATTAGGTCTGTTTGCCTGTCAATCCATTACCACGGCCTCCTGTTGCCATGGCTATGGAAAAGGAAGTGTCAACAGTCATCGTGGAGACAAACGGGAGCTATACACGACCCCCAAGTAGGGGCTTAAACGGTAACAGTCAGCCAACATCACAGCCTGTGAATAACATCTGAGTCCTTCTCCTTTGATGTTTTATACGTTTTTAGCTCTCCGGGGGAACTGTTGAGCATATACGGCTTCATAATCAAGTGCAAAACATAGATAGTACAGCATTATTACTGGGAAATGTTTGACTTGCCTGGCTAACTAAATGTCCCGCTCTGGCCAAACGCTACACACAATAAGAACAAAAAAGACAAAATATTTGATGTTCCATTTAAAGGGTAAAGTGTTGCAGTATGAATAAAATGAGCCTGCCACGATCATACCTTCCTTTATACAGTAGGAGTGTATTTCATTATTGAAGATTCAAGCACCCCGTCCAACACAAACCCCATGAGCTGAAGCCCGAATCCAGGTCTAACATCACTCGGAAATCGCTGGAGCTTTCCCTTGACAGTTTTTGCTGTGTAAACCAGGGTCTATTATAAACTAGAGCGATGCAGCAAGCAGAGCTAACAGAAAAGGAATACTAAGAACAGTTAAAGGGGGAAAAAGAACGAGAAATAAAATCTAAAACTGTGGTTTAAGACACTTTTGAATTAAAAGTTTTGGATCCAGAACAGATGATCTGCAATTATAAACTGCGTTGTTTACAATTAAATGGTCCGGATTTCTTGTTTATAAATAGCGAACCGCCTCTAACTAAAGCCCACATTCTCCTCTGGTCAGGTCAATGGTCTGGTCATCTTGCCAGAATGAAGATGCTCAAGTTGTGATCAAACCAGGAAGCAAAGAATGACAGGAAATGGTCTCCATATGCCACCCTGCTGATTTTATTTGTCATTAGCTGTCACTTATCTGCCGGATTAACCCCCCAGCACCCCCCCAATAATGACTTCTTCTCTGTGTAAGTTAAAGCTCTCCACACAACTCTCATACCACTTGATCTCTTTTCCAATTAAGGGAGAACTGACAGCTTCTGCTCACTGCATTGTGAATCGGTTAAATTAATTGTATTGAAGGCTATCATCTTCTCATGGAGACTTAATGAACCATCTAGTGTGGAGGGGTTACGGTACAGAGAGGATCATGCAAAGTAAGTCTTTAAATTAGCCCAGATGGAACCAAAGACACAGTCCAAAATAGCTGTAGTTTGTTTCTGCTTGTTCAGGCAATACTATGTCTACAAATAACAGTCAGCGCGACTGGAACGTCTGGGTTAGTGAGAGGTATAACGAAAGCAGCTGCCTCCAAACAGGTGTGGTTTCTTGTTCCCCTCGTGTTTATGTTCTTGTATGAAATAAAATGGGTAAGTGCATGTCTAAAAATGCTGGGTAGTTCCAGTTGGATATAATATTCAGTGACAATGAAAGAGGAGTGATTGCTTGCGCACATTTGGCAGGAGTTTCACTGACAAAAGCACACAGTCGTCTCAATCGCCAGAATTCAATCCATTTAAACTTACGGAATATTTTAGAATGATGCCAAAGAGAGTGTTTGCAACTAGTGTAAAAAAACACCAAATTATTTAAAGGATCTCCAGCAAACAGAAGCATAAAATGCCTAATATACTGTACTATCAGAAGAATTGTGGAATGATGTAATTTGATATGGAGGTATTCTGAAATAATTCGTTTTTGTTGGCATATTCACGCTTATTAGATTTGTCTAGTTCTTAATACTCCCTATAATTGTTTCTGCTATTCCCTTTGTAGATGTAGGAGGACTGAACTCACCAACAGATCTTTAAATCTTTTATTAAAGAATTATGTTGCATTCCACCGATAGAGACATTATGGGTACTTTGAGGATTGTGGTTAAATCCTTATTTTATGGGGTTGCTTGTATATTTTAACAAAGCAGCAGAGGACGTAGTAGATGGCCAATATACCGAAGCATTATATATATGATACAGAAGTATTTTATTTATGATACAGTATATTTCACTATACGATAAATGAGACAGAATTTTAACAACATGGTTAGTATACTGTATGTACTCATTTTAAGTATGCTAAAATTAAATATTTTATTTTAACATTGGATCTACTTTAGGCTATATTGCTAATGATTTTATGAACACAGACAATTTTTTCAAAAGACGTAAGTAACATTTTGATTCAGACTATTTTAAACATCTGTGTGTTTTGTGTGTGTGAGAGGTAAAGTAACAAGCCACTGAAATAAATCCAAACGGACGGCTCTCCTGCTGGAACAGAGGATTCAAATGAATCTACCTTCCGCTCAGCTCTATCTTTCCTCTCTGCTTTTCTAAGGTTTATTTAGCATTGTAAAGGCTAGCGATTACAACTTGACTGGGCCCATGATGCATCTGTGATGGCATAGGGGTTATCATCAGTGCCATGCAGCTGTGCCGGTCAGCCAAGGCTAAAAAAATGCAGTCATCAAGGCTTTGTTCTCTGTCCAGCACCGCGATAGAGCTTCATTCAGAGCCAGAATCAAATCAGAGTCAGAATAACAGTGGTTTGTTCTTCCTTACATACAGTACAGCTGTAAGATCTTAATTAGGGATATTTAGCTACAGAAACACACAAGTCCTTCAGAAACTGAAAATATTATTATGCAAAATTTAAATAGTGAAACTTTTTGTAAGGTTTGATATATTTTTTGTAAGGGAAAGTCTAGTGGAAATGAGGAACAGAAGTCGTTTGTACCTCAAATAACATACATTTCTAACTGAATGTAATACTACTGTGGGATATACTTGATTTATAACAGTGCTGTATGTTAGAAACACTGTGTCCTCCTCTATATGATCTATTTAAATACTTCATGCCTCTTTATGGGCATCAAGGATTTTCATCAAAATGACCTCGAAATGCTGGCCTTACATTATCCTCCAAATTATTCGTTTTTATTTCATTTCACTTTATTAAACCAATCATCTTATTTTAAGGTTGAGATGCATTTGAGTGAGGAGGAACCGAACAGGCACAAGCAATGACAACAAGGTTGCTATGGAGACCTACCTCAAAGCATTTTGCCCTTTCCTTCATGTTCCAGCGGATCAATCCAATGAGCCTGAGGACGGGGGGACATGGAGCCACAGATCACATCACAAGACACCATCTCTCCAAAGCCTCTTGTCCTGGAGGTATGGGAGCAACAGGGTACCCCCCGGTGCTCATTCCCTCACACGATCTCTGGCTCGCTTTCTTCTTCAAGCTGGTCATCTTGTAATCCTTCAGGACTGGGCTGGGGCAGACGGTATTGCAAGATGCACCAGAAGTCTGGTGCATAGTGTGTGGGGCATGGCTAACCAGCTGCTGGTTCCTGAGGTCACCCATGCAGGGCCAAGACATTTGTGAATAATATAGTTCTGGTATGGTGAGTCATGACTGGTACCCCTTTTCGACCAATGAAAAAGCTGAAAAATATCGGTACTAATGCCTAATTTGAACCAGTTCTTCATCTTTCAACAGCCAAAGAACCAGCTCTGAAAACTGGTTCAAGTGTGGCACCAACTCTTTGCTGGTCTAGAACCATTCTTTTACCAGGTCTTGCTTATGTCAGTGGCTGGGGGCGAGGTTATTGTGACCAACAACACGACGGAAAAGTTGTGACCGCCATTGTTAAAAACTAGAAAGATAGTACAAAGATTGAAGAAAGATTATTCTGATCCCAATATAGGATCGCAAACCCAGGAGAAATATTCCCAGAAAGACGATGTAGTACGCCATTGTATTTGCATTGCGTGAAGTTGGCGCTAGCATTTCTGGGAAAGCTAAGAGACATGGTGACATATACAGTAACGTAACAACGCCGTTCTCTGGGCTCTCTAGTATGTGGAAAAACAAACATGGTCTGAGAAGGTTCGCAAGTTGAACCAACTGTGAACCAGCACCAGTTCAGAACCAGAGCCAGCTTTGGTCGAAAAGAGATATGAGAGAAGAGCAGCACTAAAGGCCAGTGTGGTGGAGCCCTGTGCAAATGGAGGCAGCAGTGTTTTGGTATTTAACTCTTCTATTATAATTCAATTCTGTAAAAACATTGTAGAAAAACAAACCCAGGCATCCGTGACGTCAAAGTCATTTGTGTAGATTGTTTGGTCTCTGGTAGCAAAATGTCAAGCTGTTCAAGTTGTTTTGTATTGCCTTACTCATTCAATTTAAACTATGTTTAACTTACAGTTATGACTGTCATATTATATTAGTTCAAAAAGTATGCTTACGACGGCCTCTTATTTATCCCCGTTTTTCGATTGTTGAATAACTTGAAGATATTGCAAAGAAATAACTAAACCAATTCTTTAGTTTAGCATGCAGATCACTATTCTGAAATAAAACAGATCAAAGTACACATTTTACCTATTTCTTATCTGCCCAGCCAATACTTACCACCTGCTGAGTTAAAAACACACTGAGAGGATTTCTTCCACGTGTGATACCCAGCAAGCCCATTACAGCAAACACATCGCATGCAAATGAGCGAGAGTGAGAAGGAGAGATAGTTGGAGAGTGAGATGGAGAGAGGAAGAGAGGCGGAGGCGTGAAGGCGAGGGGTGGCCAGAGCGTGAGTAGAGGAACAGATTTCCATCAGAGGCGATTGAAGTGGTTGTCAGAGGAGGAGCGATGGAGTCTGTGCTACCCTGGACCAGTGACCCCCATTTCCCAGGAGTCAACCCCTCTGTCACCCTCATTTTCCCACCTGAACTTCCCGCCTGCCTGTCATACACAGATCCAGATGAATTTCCATCTCTCCAAAGACATACCGTGTCTAGTCACACACAATTTTAGCGCAGGTAGTCAAAGAAAATACACAATGGATATCCCCAACTACAGCAATCACCTAGGCCCAGTTTAGTTAGACTCAACACAGATTTAACAAAAGCCAAATGGGTCATCAGCTGCCATGTATTATCATCAGCTGCCATGTATTATCATCAGCTGCCATGTATTATCATGTGTTATAAGTATGCTTACGGGACCAAACGATGCTGGAGACCGTCAAGAATTTTATATCAAAACGCGGATTAATTTTCCCTTAGGATAGACAGGATAAATGTACGTGATTTTATACATGATATTATATATGATTTTATTTATTATTTTATACATGATTTTGTACGTGATTTTATACATGATATTATATATGATTTTATTTATGATTTTATACATGATAATATATATGATATTATACATGATTTATTTATGATTTTATACATGATTTTTTACATGATTTTATACATGATTTGATACATGATATTATATATGATTTTATTTATGATTTTATACATGATTTTGTACGTGATTTTATACATGATATTATATATGTTATTATATATGATTTTATTTATGATTTTATACATGATTTTGTACGTGATTTTATACATTATATTATATATGATTTTATACATGATTTTGTACTTGATTTTATACATGATATTATATATGATATTATATATGATTTATTTATGATTTTATACATGATTTTGTACGTGATTTTATACATGATATTATATATGTTATTATATATGATTTTATTTATGATTTTATACATGATTTTGTACGTGATTTTATACATTATATTATATATGATTTTATACATGATTTTGTACTTGATTTTATACATGATATTATATATGATATTATACATGATTTATTTATGATTTTATACATGATTTTTTACATGATTTTGTACATGATATTATATATGATATTATATATGATTTATTTATGATTTTATACATGATTTTATATATCAGTAACTATTCTGAGCACTACCGGCCCCATTGAAATGCTTCCTTTGGTCCATTTGTTAGAGAGAACAATAAACACGTCCCAGCAAGGCCATGGACAAGACAGCGTAATGGATTTCTCTGATGAAAAGGAGCTTGTGGAGTTAATACAGACACTTCCATACAGGTTGCCTTGGCAGATGGGATTAGGATGCAGCATGAGGTGCGCAGTCCTGGCTGCAGTCAGTACAGGGCAGCGGGCACACCTCCACTCTGGTCTACAGCACTTTTTGGTTTAACTTGGAAAGTGGATGAACGATTGTGAGCATTAAAACTGTGGATAATCATTTTATTACGCACTATTTAATGCATGATATCTCCATGGAGTCCTTAAACCGTGCCTGACGGTGGGCTGTATCCACTTCCGCATGTAACAGTGCCATCTATGGGTGTGCCCTGCTGAGGTCATATCCCTGGATCTTTCCTGGTAACAGTTGCCATCTCTTTTTTAATCCCTCTGTTTCCAACGACAGCATAAGACCATTACACTTCTCCATAGTCTGAGTTCACACAGCGTTGTCCTCCATGGTTGTTGCTAAGTGATAATTCATGCTTCTATTTCTGAACAAGACGTTCAGTGCATAGATGTAAAGCAGTGTTATCTATAGTCCACTGAAGTTAGATATGCAATTCATGACAACACAATATTTTAGACAAATTATACAGCATAGGAGCGCATGATAATCAACAACAATTTCAAAAACAATCTATTGTAATTTCACTGCTGTGTTCTGCATCTTTACAGAAGGGCATTTAACAGGGCCCTCTTTTTGTAACATGGCCAATATTTTTTAATAAATCTTCAAACACAGCTGCGATTCTAAAACAAGCCCAAAATCTCTAGATGGGCTGCTTTTTGCTGTACTGGACAGAAAGCACTTTATGCTCACATCTGCATAGTCATGCCAAAAGTGAATATAACAGATTGTACAACCCGTGATGGTGAAAATACACACTCTGCTTCGCAGTAGAAATACACGATTTAAGAAAAAGTATTGTTGATAGTGAGACACAGTGGTCCATTCAAGCAACCGCACTCACTGAATCAGTTCACCATTTTGAGGACAACATTATTTCTCCGGAGACAAAACCTGTAACACCTGAATCCATTATGAATAGGTGTTATCCTCCAGTAGAATACCCAATGGACCTGATACATTGGCTTGGCACCTTGCTGTGAGACGCAGAATGGAAAGAGAGAGCCGACATGGAAAGAGAAAAGAAGGGAGGTGGACAGGCACGCCACTAGTCTCCGTGGTGATAGAGAAGAGAGATGAGGCATCACAAGACAGAGTGTAAACAGGAAACAGCGCAGACGGAGCTCAGAATGAAAACATACAGGAAGTCTCTCAGATGAGTTCGATCCCATCATCACTGAGCCGGTAAACCCACTCACATCCTTACAATTGTTGGTAGATGTCATATTGTAAAATAGGCTACATACTGTAAAATGGCTTTTTTGGCTGGGGATTGAATATATTGTTTTTGTTGATGCTTTCCTCTCTCCTGAAATTGGCTTGTTTGATCACAAGGAAATACAATGCTCTCTATGATTATTTGGACAAAATGTCCTTGTTTATTAGCTTCATTTCTTACTTAAAATGATGAGAAATACAAACATTATCTGAAGTAAAACATTACATTTCATTAAAGAAATAACCTGTTTTTCTTAAAGTCTTCCTCAGGATTACTGGCACTCCTGCATTTAGTACTTTGCCCACCCTCCCTAAATGTTGGGGCACATACAGTAGATGCACTCAGGGTAACAAGCATCTGGAGCCTCATAGTGACTCAATCAGAGGAATCCCTAGTTGCTGGTGTCTAACAGTTGGTGGTCCCGAAAAACAACACGAGGTGAGTTATCGATCTGAGGTAAACTGGGCGCCAGACAAGTGCAAGCCCTAAAGTCGGTGCTTTGCCTCAACAGCTCCTGGTCTTTAATATTGAATTGGGAGAACACAAAGCATGGGATCGGAGACTATTCATCTAAACGAAATCTCACCAGATCCTTCAGAGTCCTTGGTCTTTGCTTGTGGACTCTGCTCCTCATCTCACCCCAGTCTTCAAAGTTTTTCATTTTTCTGTGGGAGGCATTTCTTTGTGATTGTCCTGGCAGAGGCAGCTGAATCCTGATTGATAAAATTGTTTAGATTAATATAATTTTCTTGATTTCTACCTTAAAGTTTAGATTTCATTCACAAGTGTTTTATCTCTACCAATGGTGCCAATAATAATTGAGTGCACTGTATGTATAAAAGCAGTATGTATTTGTTTATACCAATCTGAGTTATATAAGAGTATTTATGAAGGGTTTATTAATACATTTTGTTGAGTAAAGAATTATTTGTGTTAAGCTCCTTTGTTAATAGCTTGCTTGTGAGTCACAGTATTTAGAGCTACAATCTAGCTACAATTCTGTTGTATTTACTATTCAGCTAATGATTATGTTCTCATTGTCGTGAACACAATGTTTAAAATGCTGCACTCACTTACAACTGTTGTGCCCCATGGCTTTGTTCGAGGCCCCTCCTCTCAAAACACCAAATCAAATGGCTCTGCCATAACCTCATATGGACTCTGACATTAAACTATTTCTCTCCTTCTCCCCTTCTCCCCTTTTGAAAATCAAGTGAAAATATGCATCTCTGCACACCTTCGCAAGTTCTCCCACGTCACCCCACTTCTGCGCACACTCCTCTGGCTTCCAGTTATAGCTTGTATATGCTACAAGGCCATGATGCTTGCCAACAGATCAGCAAACTTCAAGCAACGCTCAAACCCTACATCCCTACACAGACTCTTTATTCTGCCACCTCTGGGCTCCTAGCCCAGCTGCGCTTTCGGAAAGTCAGCTCCTGTTCCAAGAAGTCAAAACTCTTCTCCGTCCTGGCTCTTCAGTGGGGGAACCAGCTTCCACTGGAGGATAGAACAGTCTCCACCCATCTTCAGGAAACTGAAAACATTGAGTAACTACTGAGTTGTGGTTATTTCACCGAGTTTTTCTTAAATATATGCACTTGCTGTGAACCTTATTCCATATGGTGAGGTTATTCATATTTATCATCCCATATGGTGTTCACCTCTGTAAATTGCACTTTCTTATTTTTGCTGGTTTTCACTTGACATTCCTAGGTTAGATAGTGGGTAAATAAATGTAAACAAATGCAACCAGTCAGGATGTTCTGTTTTTTTATCATTTTTATTTCACCTTTATTTAACCAGGTTAATCGATTTAGAACAAGTTCTCATTTTCAATCGCGAACTGGCCAAGCTAAGGCGGAAAGTGCAGGCTACATGAAGTTACACACAGTACAAACATTTAAGTATACAGTTACAGTACACATAAAAATGGTATTTGATTAGATAAAAAATACCCTATTGACACGTGCGGTGGTGTAGATGGTGTACATAAGCATAAACACACGACGGACTGTGCGTTGCCAGGGAATAACCGCATATCTCAGCAGTGTATAAAGCCACGAGGCTGAATGCCGGAAGTGTGCAGTTATTCCCTGGCAATGCACAGGCTGGCATGTCTTAATGCCCTTATAAAACAGTTGGCAACTTTTAATTTGTGAAAATATATATTTTTTTAAATTATTTTTGTTAAAGAAAATGGTTGCGAGGTGTGCCTTTATCGTCTAACATTAACGTACCCCACCACTTCTCTCACTGTTGCCATGTTAGTACGCCACATAAATAAAGTAGTAAAAATCAAACAGCTTATTATTGCCGTACTGTACTGACGACACTATGGCTAACGCAGTCAAGCCACGTTTATGCAGTATTGCATTTCAAGTGTGTTTCTTTAAATTGTTTTTCTGGAGACATCCATCAAAAGTCACAATGTGCAATCTTGTCTGGGACCGAAACGTTATGAATACGGGCAGACTTACATGTATGCAGGAGCAAGCCATTAATGTTTCCACAACCGATTGGAGAATGATTTCTGGAGACATTTAACTACAGTACATCTATTAAAAGCCATGATTCACAATCTTGTCTGGGAACAGTTATGAATATGCACCAACTTCTGCAGGTGTTGGCAATTAACGTTTCCACAACCAATCAGAGGAGGATACTTGTTTGGTAGAACTTACTTGGCAATTTATACCCTTGATTCGGATTCTGATTTGCGCAAATTTCAATGACAGCGAGAGAGAGAATTCAAGATATGCGTAGAAACACTACTAGAGATACTAGAGAAGTATTTCCTGTTAATTTCGCTGGTGAGAACGGTACTACGGGAATTCCATTTTCAGAGACCTGCTTACAATAAAGCTGTCCAAACTGTAGGCTATTTCTTTATATTTAAAAAATATGAAAAAAAAGGGGTCTAGGAATAGATGGATGAACACCCAACCCGTGATGTGTGGTATGGCAACGTGGAGCACTTTCATGGATAAGCCCTTGTCTGGTTCCAGTCCCTGAATCAGGCTAGATAAGCCCCATAACTAGTCAAGCAAATCCAACTGTCCCATATATTTTTTATTGAGTGTAATGTCTACTAGTTTGTCTACAGAGTCAGTTCTTCACTCTGTCCAAGGGGTGGAGATAGAGGGCTCTGGAAAACCCAGGCTGTGTAATGAGAGGTAGCTAATGCCTACAGTATACTTAACGCACCCGACTGGGGATTTCCAGCGCGCAAGCCAAGGGCGCTCACCACTCTTTATTATTCAGTGGAGAGGGACAAAACGGAAACAGGAAGCATGAACGAGTTCGAGTGCACAGTAAACGATTCATAATAACACAGTTAATGGTTCATAATAAAACTGTAAATGGTTCACAACAACACAGTTAAAATAATCTTAGCCACTGTTGACATTAACGTCAATGCTGCTGTCCGATTTTTTTTTTTGTGGTTAGTGAATGTTACTACATATTTTGTATTATGTAATATATTATTACATATTCAAGTAACAACTTGGTGTTGAGATTTGAAGCGAGAGGAATTGTCCGCCATGTTTTTATTTTGGTCAGCTCCTTAGGGGGGCGTAGTGATACTTTTCATTACATACTATTGCACTGAGTGATTAGGCAACATTCTATGTGCGGATATCAGGGAATTGTCTTAGGCTTGGAATACAATTTTAGCCAATCTAATGGCAAATATCTCCCGAATCCATTTTATAATATTCATTAATGTGGATCATAAAGATACAGTCTGCAAAGTTCGTAATTGCAAAAAATGTTTAGCCCCCTCCATTTTGGCAGAGATGTGTAGAATATTGTTTATATTATATGCACAATCTAAGTAGAATCATCTTCTTACCGTATTTAGCTTGAAACCTGTGAAAATTGTGTTTCTTGGCTTTTGTATGCATTTACTTACCGAGTGTCAGGCAGGGAATTCCCAACAAATCTGTGACGTATGGTTTGCTAACGTAGGGGAAGTCCCATTGACAGAGCTGTCAATCAAACCTGAGCTATATGGTGATGTCTAACGAGTTTGCAGAGCGAGCACAACCTCTAAACACAGGAGAACAACAGAGAAAATATAAACCTAGACACTAGGACCTGTTTTAGCTCTAGGGTGCCTAAATTCAGATTCTGTAGAACTAATAGTCCTAAATATCACCTTAAATCTTGGAAGGCATCTTTAAAACTGCTCACTTTCTATTACAGTACATGTGGATCACGGCTTCCTAAAATTCACAATCAACTTGTTTGTTTGCTGACATCGAGGGAGAGGTTATTGCCTTTGCAGCAACCAGCAAATAAAATTGCCTGGTGTTTGGTGGGTATGCTGTAAAATAAACCTGTAATATCTTTTAGAAGATAGTAGCTGCAGCAGCAAACCTAGCAATGCGTTATATTGCATATACTGTGGTATTTTGCGAAGTTGCTTCAACGTATTACACTGACAGAGGCTCAAATTTTGAATGCTGATTGTCTGAAGCCATCATCTGTAGACCATATATTGGAAGGATGACAAAAACTGTATTTTGTACTGATCCAAATGGGTTGGGAACAGGTTTCAAATTGAAAACGGGCACCTCAAGGTTACCTCAAGGTTTTGTGATATAAATCCAACATACCACAGATTAGGGCTGTATTCATGCAGGCTGTGTTGCGTAAAATCTACCTTGTGCTTTTCATAAACTGGTTTGGTTGGATCCTGGATGCACCTCCATACATGCTAGATTCATTACTCATAAAGTGACATATTACAAAGTATTTTTGTTTCAATCTTGATGAGTATAGCTTACAGCTCATTGAAATATAAAATGCAGTATCTTAAAATATTAGTGTAAAGATTATATAATACAGAAATGTGGATGACAAGAGTTTCTTGAGCCTTTAGTCTCTTAGTCTGGTTCAGTATACACAACCACAATCATGGGGAAGACTGCTGACTAAATACAGTATAATATGGAACATATTATGCAATAGACCACTTTCATTTTAAAACAGAATAATTTTTGGGAGGGTATATACAGTATATACTGGAGGCCAATGCATGTTGAAACAAAGATAACAAAAAGAGGTGGTAAGGATCAGTGACATAATGAGTTCATAGAACCAAACTGATTAACAGAAACAGGTGTAGAAAAAATTTAACTACACGAAGGACAACCCAACTGAAAGTAAGGGTGTGGCACATGATCATTTGAGGATTTTCACAGTTTACTCTGTTTTCTCTTTATAGTATAGTTTTATATTTTACATTTAACTTTTCCTTTAGTTATTTGTTAAAGCGTAACTCTCGCCAAAATGCAACCTAAGGTCTTTTTTTATGTAACCGAGTCAAACTTTCATTTAAAAGCATAATTAGGACGGAAATGCCACTTTTCCCAATTTTTGGTTTTGGTCAAATCACCTTTTGAACGGGAGTGATAGGGACACTAATATTATAGCATCAAAATAGATTATAGCTATTTTATTTTTAAAAAACTATGCTCGACATATCACCAGGGGCTGTACCCATACAGAAATGTAATATATGGCCATTATATAATGTAATATATGGAGTTACGCTTTAAAGGAACTTCGATTTACACATTTTTGTTTTACAGGTGCCTAAGACTTTTTCACAGTACTCAACATTAAGAAAAACAAAGTGGTCAAATAGCAGGTTTACCCAGTTCTGAATAAACCTGTGTTGTCTTCAGAATGAACCAGTCTTCAGTGTATGTGTTAACCGCTGTGTTTACAAAATATTTAAATGAAAATGTATAAATTATTTTATTTTACCGTTATTTTACCAATTCTTATTTGCAACAATGACCTGGGAGCTATTATATAGCTGTCCTTTGTTATGTTTTGTTTTTTATTTAACTTTTATTTAACCACGTTGGCACATTGAGAACAGTTTCTCGTTTGAAACGCCAACCTGGCCAAGATAAAAGTGAAAAGGTGTACATACGAATTACACAAATTACACATGAATTGCACAAGGGAATAAAAACACAATCAAAAATACAAAGTGCAGATCTTCAACGTAAGCGATGTACAGTTAAGAGTTACTTTTTACAGACAGAACGGCAAAGCTTTGAACTTGGAACATGTTCCTCAAGGATGCTGGTCCATGTAAATACGATGGCATCACTGAGTAGCTGCAGATTAGATTGCAGTTTCATGTCATTCCACAGATACTCTCTACACTTCCAAACATTTGATTGAACTTGACTAAATTCCTTAATGCTTGTCTGACTCAATGTGTGTAGGAGTAGTACTTCATAAACTGGCCCCTGAGTGTATACAATAAAACACTCCCTCAACTACAGTTTAATACTTTGAATCTAGTAAACTAGAACTTCCCATGCCTCAAGAAAAATTTGCAGGGTATGCAACCCTGCTGCTTTTTCCCATTTCAGCATGATCACGTAAAAACAACATAAACTTTGTCTTGGAAAAAGATATGTCTCCCCAGGCAATGCTTCGTTACTAAGCGAAGCTTATCACACAGGTTTGATGAATGTGCCCTTTTATTGTTAAAGCCAGTAAAACTGAGACTTCCTGCAGCACTGAGCATGTGCTTCGTAACAATAGCTAATGTCATTTTCACTGCTCCGGCTGTCTGTGTTGTGGGAGGGCAGACAGCAGAACTAAAGAACACTTGCCATGTCCTCTCGCTCATCTCTCATCGGCTGGCTCTCATAATCCTCTATTTTGTCAAGTCAAGACAATAGACAAAAACAATGGGACGGCAACCAACTTGGTGTCAGTTGTGCAATTTGTTTCTGTTCTGACTGAATTACAGGTTACAGTAATGGAGAGTCGAAATGAAATCATCATGCACACATACTCATCATACAACATTGTCATAATCCTAGAATACTCTAGAAGGATTTTTCTTCAGCTGAGTAGCAGTCCTGGAGGAATGCTTAGTACTTTGCGTGGCACAATGAAACGGTCCCTGCTAGCATTACCTTTTAATTGACCAATAATGTGTTGTTGCACTGGCGGCCCAGAGTTGCTGACACAAAGCTAAAAATGATACACGGCTTACGAATGCGCGACTTATGCCTCAGGGATAATCTCACTGTCTGCTAAGGTCGGCAAGTGACTTGAGAGCCCTCGGCTGCTCTTATCCAAAGGAATACATAGCTTTTCATCTTGATTTAGGTCGAAGACTGTATTCCAAAGCCCAACGACAACGTGATCACCATTGTGACTGCTTAAATCCCCTCGCAATACAAAAACAGCTGAACGTTCGTCTTCAGCCACTCACCAATCACTGAGTGTACCACATCACATTGCTGTACTATTGCCAGGATGACAGATCTCTTCCCAGCTTGTCAGCTCAAGCTTCTCACCAACACTAGTCCTGTTATGTGCAGAGGGTAAAATAAATGTTCTATGATTTGTACTTGCATTAATTAAGCTTTCAACACCTCTCAACAATGGAGGTTCAGACACTTAGATGTTTCGTTGCAAAGAGGCGTGCTGCTAGGCAACTAAAAATACAATTTCAGGTTCTCTCTCCAGTGGAGTCCTCTGGTGTGCTTTTTGAATCAGGTTCATTCTTCCTTCCAGAGTTGTCGGTCTTGCATGACTTATGGGTGTTCTTTATGAAACCTGACATTTTAATTCCGCTATCGTGTCTCACGCTCTGCATTATTCTCCCCTAGTCCCAAGCCCTAATATGACAAAACTATGCATGCAATTGATTTCCTGGATTAATTTCAGTTGGATCCAAAGGCACAAAGGTCGTTTTTTCCCACAAGGTAATTTAACTTCAGCAGGCAAATTGACTGAGAACACATTTTCATTTCCAGCAGAGATATTGAGGACACGTTGCAATATGTGACACAAACCCAGAGAGGATCATAATTTCAGGTTCTACTTCAGTTTCACTGAGCTTCAGGTTCACTGTGGATGATTCTCAGTGAAGTAGCTATAGGATATGCTGTGCGTACAGATTGATGAGTGCAGGCTGAAAAGCATGACAGCGCCAGCCGTTCCCTCCTCTATTTAGAGAAGCCACACTTGTGTCCATCACTTCCTAATATCCATCCCAATATCCAATGAACGGGCTGCAAATTCAGAAATTGAGACATCCTGTTCTCCTTTAAACTGGACTTGTGCTGGAAAATGATGCAAGTCAGAAGGGATACGGTGCAATGTGAATGTTGAAAAAACCTCCTGAGATTGTATCAAATGAACTATCACATGAATAAGATACAGTATCAACCCTTTATTCATCTGCTTTATCTGTGCCCTCGTCAGACAACTGTATCTCTCATCCACTGCAATCCCACAACTCTGCCAGGCTCCATTTGGCTCTGTTGCCATAGAGACGGTTTACCTATTCTCAAGCCATCTCCTAAGTGAGCTCATTTTTCTCTTGTCATTTCAGTAATTTCTAGTTGTATGAATGATGGCCTTCAGAAAATACAATGTTCTTTTCAGGTGCCCAAGTTCTAGCAACCGGTTTGCTTAGAATGTAAATGTTGCTACTGTGGATGACCGGTTGTCACTGGGTACAAAATAAAGATGCACATAAACCATACCAAGCATGTATTCTTTCTTAGTGGCCGCAAGTCACTGTCAAAGTGTAATGATGGACAGCCACAGTGTTAGCATCACTGTTACCGTGTACCTGCTGGAGGAATGTAGGCTGTGCCTGTCATTGAAGTCATCCCCACACCTTCATATCCTCATCAACCGACTGCTTAGCTCATCGACCTCAGCTGCCCATTCTCCCTCACCTATTGAGAAGCCAGCTCTTTCAGGTGTGTGCTATCCAGGAGATATTTTAAAATCTTCATAGTTGACTGGCTGTCCATCCCAAATCAGGGAGAGAGAGAGAGAGAGAGAGAGAGAGAGAGAGAGAGAGAGAGAGAGAGAGAGAGAGAGAGAGAGAGA